>CM053152.1:87908950-88051450 GCA_028571685.1 Heterohyrax brucei
AGGATAAAATTTTAAGTACTTAATGTCAGGAATGACCTTATTATTTTACAAAGAATTGAATTTAATGCTGCAATTTATCTTTTTTGTCTAATCATGCCAGTAAGTATGACAGCAGTGCTGGTGTTTTAAATACAATTGTTGTTTTTAATGGTCTCTTTAACACAGAAGAATAAAGTCCGGACTTCCCCTCTCCTTCTTTCTTTTTCTTAATTTTTGGTTTTGTGTCTATGAAAATTCTGTCAACACCAAACTGGGTAAAATATAGTGCAAAATCTGTGATTATACCTCTAGCTTATAATTTGGTAACTAAAGGCACTTGCTGGGTAATTTGACTTAAAACTTTTAGTAACAATTTTGGAATTTGCGTAGCTCTGTGATTTAAGGATGTAAGGCTGTGCAAACATGGGAAAGGAAACCAAGAAAATCTCTCAGCAATAGAAAACTATAAATAGAAAATTACATTAATATAATAAATTATTAAATCTTTGCAGGTTTGAGATTATACAACTGATACAATAATAAGTTGAATTTTACCTTACTGCATCCAGGATTGTTCATTTTTATGGTCCAATAAATCAAGCACAAAAAATACTGGTTTCTTAGAGGGAAACATAATATTAAACATTTGCTTTAACTGTTCATTTCCAGTAGATGGCTACAGTTCACTACCAAATTGAACTTTTGATAGATTTTTTACAGTAACTAAATCAGTAGATGAAGGTTGAATTGCTATAAATGAGTTGCCCTGTACATTTTTCTTATTTCATGTACTTAGTCATCTAGTATTTTTTTTTTTTAAGGACATCTTTTAAAAATCACTGAAAAGTGATATTTTCACTTTTCCGTTTTTGATCAGCATGTAGTATTGTCATTATTTATTTTGTTTCATTCCAAATTGTTTGCTTTTTCTAATTCTGTAATATGTGGTAAATACTAGTAATTATTGAATTGTGTAAAAATATTATAAGAATTTTTATTCTATAAATTGAACCATTTAATTTTTTTTATTCATTTAAACCTTTAAATTGACATTCTGTTAAGTCATTCATCACTTTTAATAGCTAAATTGACTATCTTTTACAAAGGATTTCATATGTGACACGGGGATTATATGTGTATGTGTAAATATGTATATATATTTATTACTCTGGATCTGCATCTACATATTTTAAGCCAATTTAGTCAAATAAAGGTAATATAAATACAAATTTATTACTTAGAAAAATATTTACTAGCTTATAGTGTATTTACAGTCTATTTCAGTTAGACTTTTTTTGTCTGCTAATCTACAGACCCAGCTTCTAAGTATAGCATTGAGATGATGAGTATCACTATTGGCTTTTCACCCTCATCCATCCATAAATATAAATGTAGAATATCTGAGTCAGTGATTCTGAATTTACTGTGCATGTGGGGGTTTTGAAGGCAACAAAAATTTGGGAAAGACTAGATCCTCCCAACCCCCATGCACTCAGGATTACTGTATAATTTGTTTTATCTTCTTTCAGTGGGTATTTGCTTCTGTTTGAGTTGTATGTATGTGTAGGCTTGTGTGTGCACATGCGTAGATAAAATCAATGTGATTTTTATGTCCTGCAGGTATTGGTTGAACCAAGCAGTCGAAGGTGTAGCTTTGTGTTTTATTTTACAAATGAGAAGACTGGTTTGTGTGATACTATTAAGACTGCAATTGTAGAGCCTTTTTCAATCCACTGCCAATTTATATGGCTAGCTACAACTGTTTAACCTATTAAGGAAGCATTTTGTTACTCAGCTATACAAATTGTGAAAATATGCCAAGATTCTAGGAGTATTTTAGTTTTACATTTAGAGTTTGTATGTAAATTTTATAGTCTGTTGAATAAAATTAATTTTACATTTTTTATTGCTGCCTTATATGTCTTTTTATAATAAACACAGATTAAGAATAGGCCACAGTTTTAACCAATTAAAAGAAATTTCAGTCACACATTTTGTAAAGAGATATTGGAACATTCAGATGAATCTTTGTGAATAAAAGAGACTTAGAGTTCGTCACTTTGGTTAGGTTACTTTGCATAAAAATGACTATTCCATTTTGCCTCGATGCGTAAAATTTATACAAATGTATAGCATTTTTAGGTGATTAGTTCATTTTAGGTGAATGTATGCACCTGGTCATGTGCATGCATACATACGTATATACACATATGAGTATAAACCTTTATTTGTTAAGGACCTTAGAGGACAAAAGATATTTGACCCTGCTCTGAGACCATGCAATGTAAGTTTACAAAAGGATCAAGGAACATAGATTTTAATAATGCAAACAATATTAATCGTGTCCCCTCTGGCATGACTTGAACCAGGACATACTGATTGTGTACTTTGATTCCTAAACCATGGAGATGTATCAGATACCCTAGGGAGCACCTGGCCCAGCTAAGACCATTTCAGTGATTACAAGGATAGTGCCTGGAGGGCAATTAAGGGACAGGGTAAGAGGTATACAGTAATGAGTCCCTGTAGTACCTTAATGAACCACAGAAAGGGAAGCCCAAAATTAGGTAACAGTTGTGGCACAGTGAGAAAGACTGTTGAGTAATGTATAGATTATTTACTAAGGATATTATTTTTGTACTTTGATATTTATATAATCAGAGGCAGATTTTTTAAATCATACTGCTTTATTCAACTTATTTTGGTAATTGAAATTTTATTAGTAACAGTCATTGTTGTTTTCTTATATTGCTTTTAACTGTTGATGTTTGATTTGAATTATATCCTTGCTTTGAATGAGCTGTTAGTAGTACATTTGCCTTACTGACTTTGTCAGTGTGTTTTTCTTTTTCTAATAATATAATTTCATTCAAGTGTTGAACTAGCTTTTTTTTTTTTTGGTTATTTTGAAGAATTTTTCTATTTGCTTATTCACTCTATTTCCTTACTTTTTAATATCTATAGTGGAAAAACCGACTTTTCTTTATCTAGCTCAAGCCCGCAAAAGCTGCAAAATTGAGAATAATCTCTTGAAACATATCCCTTTTCTGTAGTTATGTAAAAAGGATTATAACAGGAGAATTTTGTATAGTATATGTAATTAACACAGGAGCATGGGATTGATTTAAAATTAGGTTTATTCTAGTGCTGATTTTTCGGAGTCTTTTTGTTGCTTAAAAACAAATTAGTGTCATAATGCAGATGTATTTCTATGTGATTTCCTATTTGTCCGGTTGTGTTATTATGAGGAAAAGAGACAGTGAAAAGGAGCATTGCTATGAGCATGCAATTTGATACGATACACCCAGTTACTTAAACATCTGTCTCTCTTAGCTGTGACATTGTATATAGGTATTAATGGGTGGACTCTTCTACCTCATTGATCCTCTCTGTGGTGTCTGCTTCAATGGTGCTCTCTCTTTAGGACATGGATGGAGCCGAGAGACAACTCACTGGCTCGAAAATATTCACCTACACTTTGGTTCTGGGCTTCCTTTGCACTGCATTGTCTAAATCATGTCATACCCCACTGCGCAGCAATCACTACACTAGTTCCGTGGGTTCATAAAATACCGAGGCGAAGTGCTGCGAGTCGGCTGTGCTGTTTCTTGCTTGACCAGTAGGGAGAGTCAAGGAGTGTCCAAAGACTTGGTCCCTGTCCTCCCTGCCTCTCTCACTCTTTACCAACCTGCCTCTCCCTTCCTCCCTTCCTTTCTTCCTCTTTGCTCTTTCCCTTTTCTTCCTTTCCCCCTTCTTTCTCTCCTTTCCTGTCCCTTGTCTTTATATGTGGAGCTGAAAACACTGTTGTAAACTAACCTCCCAGCATAGTTGAACATCACTACAAAATACACAATACTTTGTCTTTATTTTTTTTAAGTTGTTTAGTAAACGTTGTACATTTTCCTAACTGCCATTTGCTTACCTAAGAGCATGACAAGATTTTGCAGTGTTTAGTGTAAAGTGTTACTAACTAGATGAATATGAAATTGAGTTTAAAAATAATGTAGAGGAATGCTGTGATATATAAAATGTCCAATATGACTGTTAGAAATGATGTTATAAAAATAACCAGAAAATGCTTATTTACAAATAATTACACTGTGCTTTTGTTTTAATTACAATGATTCTTCACTGTTAATATTCTTTGTTTCTTTCTAATTGAATTATTATTTTTTTAGGGGTGACAGACTTGGGGTTATATTATGTGATTATTGGAGCGTTGTCATAAAAATGGGTAGACATTTACTCACATGTGAGGTTATTAAATTTGACTTCGACACCTTTAATAAATATTGTAGCTTTTTCTAAAGAACAGCTATTAATGTAAATTGCTATATGAATTTAAAACATGATTGTCTGTATATATTCCTTAAATTGTGTAGTTAAAAATATACCGTACATTTATTGTGTTTTAATTTTTTTTAATATATCTTTTTGAGCACATTTTGCAGAAGGTTATTATTTTTGCCCCTAACTTTGCATTCTGTGGGTATTTGAAGATTACTGATTTTTGAAATAGCTTAATTAACACTAGTGTATTTTGGGGCTGATTTCTGTTTTCATAATGTATAAATATCATTGTGGTTTAAATTTTTACTTTTTAAAGATTGAATTTTATTTTTATTTTTATCCTTTCAGATTTTAGTGCTTTTTAAAATAAACCTGTTTAATTGTTAATTGAAAGTGCCTAACACATGCAGAGTTGATGGGGCACCATGTGAGGTGTTAGCTTCTACAGGATGAATGTGTTTGAGAATATATGTCTGTTTATTAAATTGCAAAAAAGTGTACAACAGAAAGTTGTGTTTATCTTTTACTTAATTTTGAAATTAATTATTGACTTTAATTAAAACTCCTGGCTGTATTTTTATATTCCTGAGTGTTTATTCTAAGAAATTTTTTATGTAATTGAATGGTTAAAATCATCTTAACATTATTCTGACAATGGTTCCAGAAACTCATGCTTGATAGTTGTGCTTGAGAAACAGATAAAACACTTGTGACTCTTGTAATGATGATATTTCTTGATAGCTTTCCTAAGAAAGCACGTAATTTCTGACGACTTCAATAAAAAGAGACGGCAGCAAAACTTTTTGAGTTTGTGGCAAAGTAAATGGGGCAGCTTATGCGTTTTGAATAGAAATGTTATGAAATGTGATTGAATTTGTCATGAAAGTATGTCAGTATTAATAAAGGTATTTAGGTACAAGTTTTCTGTGCTTTGTAGCCTTTTTAAGGTTAAGGATTGGTTAACACAAAAAGTCACTTCTGTGTATTTGGTAGTATACAGAAAATGACAAATATATTTCTACGCCTTTTGGATTACTATGCCATTTCTTATTTCAAACCCTTTTTGTCAGGACACCAGGCAAAACAATGATGCTTTGAGGACGTAATTAAAGATATTGTTCAAAGAACAACTTTCTGCATATTTGAATTATTACTGTCATCAAAATCATACAAATATGGAAATATGATTGCCAGAAGCACATAAATCAATGATCAGCATGGCCTCAAAATCCAATAAATATGTAGAGTTAAATACTTTAAAATGCAAATTGCCTCTGATGATTTGCATATGGTGGAGTTTAAAGGAAATTTGTTGCTTAACAACCTCTAAGGTAGCAGTTAGGGCTGTGGGTAAACATAGATTTTTTTATTCATCATTGGTCAAGTTGCAAGATTTGATAAATGATGGGAGACTGCTTTCCTTGGTTAAAATGACTGCAATCTTAACTGAATCCTAAAACTGCCTTGAAGTCATCTGAATAATTAAGAGTTAATTATTCTTCATCCATCTAGATCAAAAAAGGACAGATTTAGGGAAGGAATTTATAATTTTTGCCTCACGTCCTGTCATGTCGTAATGTGATAAACTAAGCTGACTCCTAATAATATCTAGTGACCTTATAGTAATTATGCCTCACAAAACATTTTTGTTGCAGTTTTTTAATTGCTTACATCGATTCTCGAACTACACATTAACAGACTTATAAGTTTAATTGTCTCCAAAGGAAGCAATATAAAATTCTTGTTCCACTGCTGTTGTGTTTGAAGTTCATCACTGTGGATACGTAGAAACACAGCATATAAGTTTCCTTGTCTTCTTGAGCAATAGCCAGCAGTGACTACTAATTGTTATCGGGCGATTGTAAACACAGTGGGAAAAAGGACATAAAAAGTTATGTTGAAAGGGCAATGCACCTTTCTTTGTTACCTATTGTAGTTTGAAAGAATAATAGCCTTTTTTCAGTGACTGCCTTTTCTCATAATTAATATAATGATGAAACAGATAGCTTGTGTAGATTTACCAATAAAGGATGTTTGTATGAAAGACTGGAGACAGGCAGCTGAAAGTTAAGCAATAAATTGTTTCTTACTATTATCTGCTATGAGCAGATGTTATTGAATTCATGTAAAAATCCAGTATCTACTTAGTGAATTTTTTACAAAACGATTTTCTTGGAGATAGAGTGTTTTGTGAATGTTTACTGATCACAAGAAGAATTGTAATAAAGAAATCAATATGCATGATCCCTTCCCATGTAGTACAGCAGGGTTACACTGTTAGGTTAAATACAGGCAGCATTCCTTTTCAGAAAATCAATTTGCTGTATAGGCTGCAACAGCTCGCCTCTCCTCCCAGAGTCATTTTATGTTGTGCACACAGTAAATTCTGTATTGGCACCTTCAAATAGTATTGACTTCCACAAGGCTGTAAGCTTAGTATCCTGACTTGAAGAAGAAAGGCGAAGCCCCTTAATAATCAAAGATGCTGTACTTACTTCTTTTTTATATTTGGTCCCAAAGTGGTCATTTTTAAAAGCTCTTCCTTGATTTTCATGTTTAGTTGAAATGCCAAATGTGATTTTAGTCAAAAATAATAATTTTTTATGTTAGTTAACTGCTTGTCTTGGAATTCTGACTGAACATTTCCCATGTTCCCAAGTTACCTGCTTTCTCAAAACCATGATTTATAGGCTAAGCCAGGAGTGCTGCCCATTTTGAAAAGTTGAGGTAAATTTGAAAAAATGTTATTATTTTACAGTTACTGCTACCTGCCTCTATCAGATTAAAAAAAGCAGTATTTTAGAGAGGAAATCAGTTAGCTAAATATTCAGTTACTAAGCTTCTGTATGTCATCATTATGGAGGAAGCTGTTTGGGGAAGGTGTGTGGAAATGTTTTTATTTTTAGCTTTTTTTACCTGCATGAAATTTGGATCCTAAGTACTTTGTCTATTTCTGATGGTGCTGTTTGATTTAAAAGACTAGCCTTCCTATCTGGTAGTCATATCTATAACTAATGAATTCTTGGTGGACTCACCCTTTTGTTCCTGGTAGCCCAGACCCAGTGCTGAGAGTGCCCTCTGAGCTTGCCTGCTTGCCAGCTGTGCACTGGGTGTGCTTGAATCATAAGGGTGTCTTTTTCTTCAGTGTGATCATCTGGAATGCAACAAAGCAATATGCCATCTAGTCCTTATGCAGTTTTGTGGGTCAGATTTATTGTTCTTTGATCCCTGCTCATTCACTGATTTTCCAAAAACCTTTTTTCTCTTTGCTGTGTGTTGCTTCCATACGATTTTTTGTTAATGATTATACACATCTAGACTGTAACTGGGAAAAGAGCTTTAACCTGTTAAATTTTACTCCAGCTATTTTAGAGAAGTGATGAGATCTGTAAGGGTAGAAATGTAAAATAGGTCACTAAATATTGTAATAGTGTTTAAGTGCTTTTTTCATTTTATTCAATCTATTGCCATTATGTTACCCTTTCTCTTCATGAGATCTTCATAGTGTAACAGATATTGCAGTGCAAGAACTGAGTATGACAGAAAATGCTTTGAGAGCACAGCAATAGGTTTGGAGAAGTTTATAAGTGTAAGGAGACATCAGTAGGTTCTGACTAGGCTGTGCAGTTACCCATGTTTGAAATGTTGGTAGGAATCGCTAACATTTAAAAAATAAATCATCATTTACAAAAGGAGCTTGTCTTCAAGAAAAACATTTTGTAATGGGAACAAAATTATCCAAATAATAGTGTAAACCAAGCCAGACAAAGCAGCAGACAGAAAAATGCATTCAACCAGTAGGATCATGGATTTGTTTGATTCAGATAATTGAAAGTGTTTCATACTATTATTGCAACTTGAAGGCTTGTTTAAGTGTCTAACTGTCAGTCACTTTAGAAGGTGAAAAGTATTCAATTGTCACTCTGTCAGTCAATAGAGATGAGAACTGTCTGCCTAATGGATTTCTTTACATAGATGTCTGCATGGAGGTAGAAGTAAAATCAATGTGTTGTCATGTGTGAGTACGCTGCATCAAACTGCCAGGTGGATTGCAACTGTATTTCTATAACATCTACATTCTCATATTGTTTGTGGAAGGCAGACGGAATCTCTGCATATTCAGCTAGTGAGACTAACACAGAGAAAATGTGCATTTGGGTAGAGCGTTTTTTGGTACTACAGGTGCCCATTATAGCATCTATTTTAACCTCTAAAAAAGCAGTGTAGTTTTACTTGATTTACAGTTGATGGGAGACCATGTATAAATAATGGGATTCTATGTAGAAAGTTACCTTTTAGGTATTCGCCCCTAAATCGTGCTTAATCATATGTATTACATCTAAAATCAAGTAATATTTAAAAGCTGGTTGTTATCTAAATCAGTGATTCCTTTTTAGGAAAAGTTTTTATCAGCAGCTGAAATAAAGACATAAAAGGCAAGCATATCAAATTTTTAGATGAAAGTAACTGTGAAGGATAGAACAAACTAGATGGTCACTGTGATTTTAAAATTAATTTTAGAAAATTGGACCCAAGCTCAGAAAAGATGAAATGTAAGGTACTACATTAATTAAAAATAATTAAATACATTAAAATAGAATGTAAGTCCTAGCCTGACATAGCATGTAATGTAAGGGTGAACTGGGAGATTTTGCTGATAGCAAAGGAAAGCATTTAGAATAATACTTTATACTAGAAATTTAAAGATCTGCTACATTTTGTTGTAGTCAGATAATACCTAAAAATCCAATTCTTACAAAGTGATAACTACTCTGGCTGTCTAAAGACCGTACCAGCAAAGGGGGGTAGGAGACTGAAAGATCTGGAAAGCACATCTTAGGAAGAACCTCACCCAAAAATCTATGGCTGTCGAATCAGGTCTGACTCACAGTGATCTTAGAGGCAGAACTGCCCCATAGAGTTTCCAAGGAGCGCCTGGTGGAGTTGAACTGCCAACCTTTGATTAGCAGATGTAGCACTTAACCCACAGCGCCACGAGCGTTTCCTTAGGAAGAACAGTAGAAGAATATAGGGATGTGTTACCTAGAGAAGACTTCAGAGATCAGGCACAGAGGAAGTGGTACATCATAATTGTGTCTCCTGGTGTTTGGAAGTCTGCCCATAACCCATCCTGACCACAAAGAAGTTACCCACTAAAGGTAAATCTCCAGAGGGCCAAACTCTGGCCAAATGCTAGAAGCTGGAGAAACAGATTTCAAATCAGTTAAAAGTAGCTGGACATGTCTTCAGGAAAGACCAGTCACTAGAAAAGTCCATCGTGGTTGGTAAAGTAGAAGGTCAGCAGCAACAAGGAAAACCCTCAGTGAGATGGATTGTCACAATAGCCACAAGACTCATATACAGCCATGGTCTTGAAGAGGGTGCAAGACCATGTGACATTCTGTTCTGTTGTACATACCATAGGTTGGCATGAATCAGAGCTGATTCTGTGGAACTAAGAACAGCAACAAAATTACACTGTGAAGAATTGATAATTGGGAATATTTCTGCAGAGGCTAGATTGTAGTTTGTTCCTGTATAGTTTGTAAGGGCAAGTTTGCGCTTTTTAGCTAGTCACAGACTGACTTTTCACCGACAGTATTATAGATGCTAGTCTTGGGGACCTACCTCAGGTTATAAACTTAATTTTTCCAGTGAACATCTGAAAAATACTAATCATCTACATGAGTCGGATCCGACTCGACGGCACTTGGCTGGCATTAACATTCTAGTCTTTCTAAAGAAAGGTATCCTCACACACAGAACACTTATCGTATGAAATATTTGAGTCATTTTCTAAAAATGCAGTTTTAAAATCTAGGTTCATGGTTTATTTATTTTAAACAAGATTTACTATACTTATGGTGTAATGGCTAAGTACTAAGGCTACTAACCCAAAAGTTGGCAGTTCACATCTACCAGGCTAGGTGCTTCTTGGAAACTATGGGAGAGTTCTGTCCTGTGGGTTTGCAGTGAGTCAGAATTGACTCGATGCCTGGGGACTTGGGTCTGGGCTTACTATACTGAGTAAATAGCCTTTTTTAAAAAAATGCTGATATTTGGTAGATGGAATCTTTTCCTTTCTGTTGTTCTTTTAGCTCTTTATTATTATTAGCCTTTATTATTTCCTTTATTGGTAAGAAATTGTGGTTCATCAGCAGAGTCACCACTTTTTGTAGAGTCCTCACTTGTTCATAGTGTACATGTGTGTTGCTTTGCAGTGTTACAACATTAGTAACAGGAAGTTAGGGCTGTCGGCCACATAAAGTAGTCAGGTTGGTTGGGTGTATGGTTTCAGTCTTAATGTGGAAGCTCAGGCAATTGGGATCGTTGAACCTAGATTTGAATACAGAATGCCAGTTTTTCATGACATGATCCTAGCTACTTTGTTTCTCCAGAGATGGATGGCACAAATGGTTAAATGCACAACTACCAATTAAAAGGTTGGCGGTTCATAACCACTCAGAGACGCCTTGGAAGACAGGGCTAGTAATGTGCTTCCAAAAGCTCACAGCCATGAGAACACTAGGGAGTGGTTCTGCTGTGCACATATGACATCACCATGAGTCGCACTAGCGTTGACAGCAGCTAACGACAAGCATCAGTCTTCACCTCTGCAAACTGGAAGTAGTTTCACAAAATAAACAATATAGTGTATATAAAAGATCTAGACCTCTGCCAGGCAAACAGTAAGCAGTGAAAGAGGTTCCAGTTTCCTAACTGGGGGGTAAGGATCTGGTGGTCAGGGTTTGGGAAGCTGAGTAGGGTGTCATGCTGTAAGGAGTAGGGAACCGTGAGGGAGCAGTGTCTAGAACATAGTTGCTCATGTGGCCCAGCATTCTGCTGTCTGTGCTGTTTTACATGTAGGGAGAGCCCCCAGATTCACTGAAGTAAGCAAGGGGCCTCAGTAACTCATAGGGACCAGAGACTGCCGATGTCTGTGCCCTGTAAGCATTCTGCGGTGGAAATTGGGCTGGTTCTCAGCTTTCTGCACTACTGACATGAAGTTTGGTTTCCTTAGGAGTGGTTAGTCTAATGGTCTATTTGCTTTCCAGCTTCTGAAATTATATTGCTGTGGTCTCTTATTACTTCTGTCCTTGTGGGTTTGTGGTTAAAAAAATAATAATTTTGTTGTAGTTTTAGTGTGTTTTCAGAAGGAGTAGAATTAGTTGTGTGTGCTCAACTTGCTTCGTAAAACAGAAGTCCCCTGGATATTAATTTTCAAATTGAAAAGTAATTACATATGCTCTAAAGAGGACTGAACTTAAACATAAGCTTTAGCTTCTGAAATGTGATTAAAAAACCAGTTTCTCTGATGCAGATTAAATACTGTTTTAATTTTTTATGTAGTGGTACAGCACCGACCACACACTGCTTGCACATTGAGCTACTCCTGTCCCACCCTCACTGCTGATAATCCTCTGAGATCTGAGGCAGGACTGTGATTGCCAGCTGTTGACCTGACTCCTGGATGTGCTTGTGTGTCTTTCCAAAGTGAAAGTAGAAGTAGGATCGTGGAGTGTAGACCACCATTATGCCCAGAGGTGGATGCAATATACGTGGCCACATACCCTCTTTGGAGTAAGACTTGAAGACCTAAGAATGTGGAAGGAAATTTGCTTGTATTGAGCTAGGATGTTTTGTAAGAGTTACTATTGTGTGGAGTGATTAACCAACTAATTAACTGTGCTTTAATACTTAGAAAATACTAAGCAGCTAAGGGAAGGAAATTGTTATCGGGTGCCCTTGACTTGATTCTGACTCACAGCAACCCCACGTGACAGTTGGACTGCCACATAAGATTTTGTAGGCTGTAACTCTACTCTGACCTCTAGAGTCGCTAAGAGTCAGACCTGACTCTGTGGCAGTGGGTTGGGTTTAATTGTTAGATAGCAGGTCACCAGGTCTTTCTTCCCCTTAGCTGCTGGGTGGGTTTGAACCACCGACTTTTCAGTAAGCAGTTGAGTGCTTGACTGTTGGGCCACGAGGGCACATAAGAGAATGAAGAAGAGATACAGAAGAGGAGAGCAGAGGGATATCTGCTTACAGGGTTGCAGTGTAATCAGGAAGGCTCACACAGTAAACTAGCAGCAGGGACACCAGAACTTCCAGGATCACAATCTCGGGAAGCCAGGAGCTATAAACTGTTAGCAGGCACTGAGAACTTCCTCAGAGTTTCTCAGCCATGTGTTTCATTTTTCCTGCCTTTCCTGTTCTGTGTAAATGAAAAGAACTTAAAGGTTCTTAGGATTGTCAGCAAAGGAATTTGAAAAAGGGAGACAATGGTAGTCTATGTTTAGCTTTTGGATCTCCAAGAAATGGAGTAGGTAGTTATGTCTCTGAATAAGAGAGGTGAGCACACTGAGTCAGTGAAGAAAGCTGGTGGGTGGAAACACTATGGTTGGGTGCTCTTTGTGTAGGTAATGTGTGACTTACCAGTGAAAGGTCAACTGCTATTGCAGTGTGAGGTTCAGTTTGTTTTCTCCACAGATGTACGTGGGCTTGTGTCTGTGGATTCTAGCCAGGGACAGATGCGTGTCTTTGAATTTGTTAAGTGGGTAATTTTAAGTGTTACAGAGATTTTCTTTTATTATTTGGAGTTTTAGTTTAGAGTTTCTAAAAAGCAATTTCAAATAATTTTCTTCTCTGTTCATTGACCCTTTCCATTTCTTTGTCGATTGTTTAGCCAACTTTGTTTTTAATCTCAGATGTTGTTTTCTTACTTCTAAATATACCCATTATTATACATAGTCCTGTTTTCAAAATACTATTTTCCGGTGATTTTAAGGATGGAGGCTGTATCGTGTCATTCACATGTAAAAGTCGAGGGTATAATTAGCTTTTTTCCCCTGATGATTTTTTCTCCTTTGAGATCACAGCAGTTCTTTTAGTAGTGCTTGAATTTTAGAATACGTGCCCTAACTTCCTGACAGTGCTTGGTGAATTTGTTCTAGTAGATAAACTGAAAGTCTTTCTCATCAGACAGTTGTTTGCCGTCTTAAGTATAAAAACATTTTAAATGTTGGTTATCAATGTGAATGAAGTCTTGTAAATTTGAGAACAAGATTCATAATAATGCTAAACCTTAGGTGGAAATCTCATTTTTTCAAGATTTTACTGAGTTGTAAATAATTCCCTAGGAGGCCTGGTCGTGTAGTGGTTAATAGCTCAGCATCTAACCAAGAAGTTGGCTCCATGGGAGAAAGATTTGGCAGCCTGCTTCCATGAGGATTAAAGCCTTATAAATCCTATGGGGCAGTTATACTCAATCTTGCAGGGTTGCTTCGAATGGTAATGGATTTTATGGCAATGGGTTTGAGTTTGAAACTCTGGTGGTATAGTGGTTAAGAACTAACGTCGCTAGCCAAAAATTCAGCAGTTTCCACCTACCAGGCGCCCTTTGGAGACTCTGTGGAGTAGTTCTGCTCTGTCCTGTAAGTTTGCTATGAGTTGGAATCGAGTTGATGGCAGTAGGTTTGGTTTTTGGTTTTGGGGTTTGATTTTGGTTTTGGTTGTATGTTCTCTAATTTTGGTCACTTGCAGAATATTTCTGCAGTATGCTCCCGACTCACTGTGGAGTCATCTGAGGTCATCATCTCCCCAACCTGTGTTATATCGTGACATTCTCATTGCTGCTATTGCAGGTTACTGTCTTTTATCTTGTGTGTTAGAAACCTTGGTGGCTTTCTCATTTTCTCTTGTATGGTCTTTGCACCATTTCTTTGGATGCTTTTACCATTCCTGTCTGGTCTGTCTGAGTCTAGTTCCTCATCTTGGTACTTCTTATTTGGTTCACGTGTTTGCTATGTTGCTTCTGCCTGTGATCATCATTTTCCTCACCTGTGTATAGCTTGCACTGTGTCATTCAGGGTGAGTTGACCAGTGCTTTGCCATGTGAACCCTTTCCTGTGGAAGCTGAGTACCTTCTTTTTGGACATTCTTTTAAGTCTAGCTATCATATTCTTCCAGTTTTAACTGACCCTCCAGTTTTCTGTGGTACACTTAGCTTTATTGGCAGGATGAAAATAATAGCCAGTTCAACTAATTTCCAGGTACAGTGCTTTTAATGGCAGCCAACTTGTAATAGCAGTAACAACAATGGTAGCTGTTACTTTCATGGAACACTCCTAGGTCAGATAGTACCCTTATCATTTACATGTATTACGGCAGTTAATCCTTGTAGCAGCCCATAAGGTGGGCATTATTGTCTCCAGATTAGAAAAATGTTAACTGGGATGTTTTTTAAGTGGTTAGAGCTAGGATTCAATTGTGATTGTGCAGCTATTGCTGTTAGCCCACATTCTTTGTGTGTGTGTGTGTGCGTGTGTGTGTGTGTGCGCATGTGCGCACGTGTGTGTGGGTCTGTCTGTCTGTCTTGTCACCTAAGCTTGCCTTGACAAGGTGTGCTCAAGCTTTTTCCTGTTCGTATAGGATTACTGTGAGTGGGAATTGATGGTGAGGGTTTTTTTCTTTCTTTTTTGGCAGACCGAGTATACTAAGAACATGTACTTGTAACATTAATGGAGTACTATGTGGAATACTGGGAGACTGTTAGAATTTATATACTTCCAAAGGTGCCAATATAATTTTAGGGAGTTACTTTGTCATTGATAGAATCAACCATGCTTGATGAAGTTGAAACTGTGCAAGAACAACTGTTTTCTTGTATAATGTGTTATTTTAATAATTTTATTTACTGTATTTTCAGAAACTCACTCATGGATTTACCAAAATATTTGTAAACTTCTCTATTCCTATATTTTGGAGCAGCCAGATTCATGAGTATTATAAAAGACATAACATTTATTCTAGGAGTTCATACTTTAATGGATTGTTCTGCTAACTTCAGTATATCTCAACTTGGAAGTACCAAACACAGAATACATCAAATTTATAATAGGAGTAGAAAGTTAGAACTGTGAACATGGAATCTTTAGATAGACTAATGTTTTACTACCAACTCTTTTCCCCAGGAATGTTACTGTTCTTTCTATTCTGGTGTAGAGACGGGACCTTCTTTATCCCATTGTTGGAGAAACAGATTGCTGAAATACCTTTTGTTTCATAGAACTGCAGTGGCTCTGTGGTGGTTTACCACCTATCATTTATTCATTCATTCTGTCTTCTAACAGTTGTTCTCTGTCTGAGGATATAGTATAAGAGAATCAGCCCAAGGCTTTGTTCTCACTAAGGTTATATCCTGTTATCTAGGTCTTGCTGCCCTCCCTCTCCCCTGTATTTCTAAAGGAGAGGAAGATTATGTCAGCAAGTAATTACTGAGCTCTGTTATGATTCTGCTGCTGGGTCAAGGCACTAGGGTGTGTAAAAAATATATATAGTATTTTGAGTTTTACACCTGCGTGTTCGTAGCTGTACGATCTTTTATATGTTACTCCAATTCTGTATCTCAGTTTCCACATATGTGTAATGACCTTGATAAAAGTACCTACCTTATATTAATGTGGTGAGGATTAAGTTGGAAACTGCATGTCAAGTGTTTAGCATAGTGTGTAGTACATAAACGATATTTAGTAAATGATGGTCATTTTGAAGAGGAGTAGATTACTTTTAAGGTTACCTATGCAGAGGAAACAACTTAGATGAGGAAAAAAAATTCCCTGGGAAAAAAATCTTTCTGATCATTTTAATGAGCCTACAACTGCCTAGAAGTAAGGAAATGAAAATATACAGACATTTAAGTCATGCTCATTTCCTGTTATTATTTTTGAACCTCTTGGATTCTGGTGAGAGGCGAGTACGAAAGAGATTACTATGGATGCTTACGGAATTGACTGTTACGCAGTAACAAACAGCGTTTCCTTCCAACTCTTGCTTGGGAATAGTATGAACAGAAGGAACAAAGTTGTGTCTTAAGGCTGATGCTAGGATGGGTGCTTTCTCTTAATGTAACCTCTGTCAAATTCCTTCCAGTGTTGCCTGTATTAGGTTGTGGACAAAAAGCAAAAGGTCTGTTTCTGCATTGGTGGTCGTGAGAGCAACACCTAGAACTCCTGTATGAGTTTCCTGTAGCTGTTGGGTTACGTGATCACACACTTCTTGGGGTCAAATAGTAACTGATTTATTTTCTTATAGTTATAGAGGTAAGAAGTTCAGAATGGTCCTCTCAGGGCAAATGTCAAGGTGTTGTCAGCAGGACTGATTTCTGCTGGGGCTCTGGGGAGGGTCATTTTCCTTGCCTTTTGGGTTTGTAGAGGTTGCCAGCGTCTCTTGGCTCTTGGGTTCCATCTCAGCATTCAAGGCTAGCACAGTAGCACCTTCAGATTTCTGTCTGATTTTGACCCTCCTGTTTCCCTCTTTCACTTAGAGAACACCCTTGTCATTATATGGGGCACTACATAATCCAGAATTGTCCTCTTTTAATTGTATGTAGGTTCTGGGCTGTAGACATGACCGTCTCTGGGGGTCATTGTCCTGTCCACCAAAGGTGGTGTGCTCTTTGCAGATAGACTACCCAAGCATTTCTCTGGTATCTTCAAAAGTCAGTAGGTATTTGTTAGAGAATCTGCTTTCCTGTAAAAAGCCTGAGGATAAAAGACCTACCTCCTTGTTTCATTGTAATTTAAATATTCCTGCTTTTTTATTTTCACTTTTGTTTCTGTAATTCATTGTTATTAAAGTTTTATAATAAAGCATACAGGTAAACTTGTTATCTGGAACACATGGTTCTAAGTATTTACATATGTCACCAATGCCCTCTGACTTACCATTTAAGGAAGCTATTAATGTATTCTGAAAATATGTACCTGTAATTCTGAAGGTGCAAGCAGTCTTCACCGAAGCTGAAATCTTCCCTAAAACATGGATTTAATGAAGAACTAGTTATGTGTTGTACAATTGATTTTTGCTGCTTTGTGTCACTTGTTTGTGAATTCAGCTAACTTTTATGTATCTAGGGAATCTGTTGTTTTTACCTTTGTATAGGTGCTGCCTTCACTGTTTCACCACTTTTAAATATGTTCTTGCCTAGGTTTTTTGTCTACCAGTCTCCTGGAACCAGAGTGTATTGGCTACAGTGGCTCCTAACAGGCTGTTATTAAGTATTTAGGAGTTTTGTGAGTTACTTGATGTGTTGTTGGTAGCTTTAGATTGGAAGTGTTTATGTCATGGAAATCAACAAATTACACAGATCAGCTACCACTCCTCTGAGCTGGTTTACTAAGCTATTCTTTTTTTTTTTTTTTTTTTAATTTTTTGTAAATTGTGATTTAAGTGAAAGTTTACAATGCAAGGTAATTTGTCATATAAAACCCTGAACACCTGCCTCTCTGCAACTCTCTCTGCTTTCCTCACTGTGTGACAGCACACTCTTCTTTTCCACTCTTTATTTCTAGTATCCACTCAACCAGTACATGTCCCCTTTTTTCCACCCTCTCCTCTCCCATATGAAAAGAAATTGATAGGACAGCCTCATGTATATATTAAGCCTTAAAGTATATGTACCACCTGCATCACTCTGTGTCCCCAAGTCCAGTCCATTCTTTGTCTGACATTTTGGCTTTAGTATTGGTTTCAGCTCTGGGCTAGTAGCAACAAGTCTAGGGGCCGTGTTCTTAGGGACCCTTGAGGTTGCTGGACCATCAAGTCTGGTCTTTTAATAAAGAGTTCTAGATCTGCACACCTCTTTCTCTCATGCTACTTCAGGGACTGTACCTTAGGGCCCCTGTGAAGGCTGTCTTTGGTGGTGCCCAGGCACCATCTCGTTCGTCTGTTCTCCTGCTGATGTAGTCTCCCAATCACATGGGTCCTTCTCTTTCCTGGGCTCGTTTTTCCTCCTGTCTTTGGTGTTCACTATTTTCATCTGTTCCGGGTGGGTTTTGATATTCCTTGCTGGCTTCTAAGACCCCACGTGCCACTCACGAATATGGGGTGTAAAACACTCTCTAAGAAAAAGACTAGTTATGCCCGTTGACCTTGAAGTACCCTGAAACCATAATCCCCTGTCCCTGCTACTGTGTCCTATGAAATGTTGGATTGAATTTAGAACACTTTTAGCTTGTAGTTTGGTTATGTTGATGACGTGTCTTCTATTGCATGTTACTAGCTATTCGTAATGCATTAGTAGTCATGATCTTCATGCTGCCAAATTCAGAGGTCAGTATTCAACAGGACTGCTCACTTTGTCTCTGAATTCCTCCTTTCTTGGTTTCTGTGCCACTACAGTTTCCTTGAGTTTTTCTGGAGGTTTTATTTTCTTGCTCTCTGTTTCCTTACTTGCTGCCCCTTCTGACACCACCTTTACTTGTCCCTCCACCCCATACCTGGTAAAGCGTGCCTCTGGGATCTGTTCTCTGGTCAGTTTTTGCTGGGGATCAGTAGGCTTTTTCCGTAAAGGACCAGTGAGTACGTGTTTTAAGTTTTTTGGGCTAGGTCATCTGTGTCACAGATCCTCAGCTCTGCCATTGCTATGCTGAGCGGCCATACACAGCATGCAAATGATGAGAGCGGCTGTGTTTACAGCAACAGGTGGACCAGATTGGGGTCATGGCTGTGATTTGCCAGGCTAGATCTGTCCTCTTTGAGTAATGTCCTATAATATTACAGTTTAAAAAAACGCCGAATGCCTAGTTTTCTAAGTTGGTACCTCTAACTTTGGTTTTTACTTTGAGCACCAGACTTAGGCATGTCGTTGCTTACTTAAAATGTTTGTTTGGACTTTTGGAAGGTATCTCAAACTTATGGGTCAAACCAGAATTCTTTATTTGACACGGCTAGCATGTTTCTCCCTGGGGTGAACTTGTACTTGTTCTTTTCTCTGCCTCTGTTACCCTTTCCCCAGATCTTGGCTCATTTTTTGTTGCCATTGTGATGTCAGTACACTTGCTTTCTCTTAACTGTCTGTTAGTCATTTGCCTGCATTAGTTTTTTTTCATATTATCATTGAAACATTTTGTGTATTTATGTACTTCTTTATTGTCAGTCTCCTTCCACTTGGCTGTGATTCCCTAAGTGTGGGAACTTTGAATATTTTTGTATTGTAGCCTCTTAACCATTGCCCTCCCCCATAAAGGGCTTTCACTTACTATATTTTGATGAATGAATATTTATTTCTATGTTTAGACACTAGAAAGAGCCCAGGTATGTGCCCAATCTAATATGCAAAATAGGGACAAAGTAAATGTAATATAAAATAGTGGGTTGAAATCCATTGCCCACTGCCATCGAGTTGATTCCAACTCCACAATCTTACAGGACAGAGTAGAACTGCCTCATAGAGTTTCTAAGGAGTGCCTGATCAATTCAAACTGCCTACCTTTTGGGTTAACAGCTGTAACAGTTAACCACTATACTGCCAGGGTTCCCCAAAAAAGGCATATAAAAACGGCAAGACAGCTTTCTGGTTGTCTTTCCTATTCTGTCTATGTTCTTTCCTGTTTTTGGATACTCCGTACTACCTTCTTTAGCTTTGAAGTTATAACCCTTTTTACTTTTGGCTTAATGGCAGCTCTAGAGAGTGCACCATGGACCAGAGTTTAATATTAAGTGATGTTTTACCCTTTGTCTAGACAATGCAGTGACCTAGAATGCTTTATTTCTACTTACTTTGTTCCTGACTAGTCAACCGTTCTAATCCTGTAGGCATTTCAAACCTATAAATGTTTAAAACTTTAAGCCTTATTGTTTTAGTTTTTCCTATCAAAATTGTAATTTTTGTGTATTGAAATAGTTCTTTTAGACATACTTAGATCTCACACTTTTGTGTACATTTAGAGAAAATATATAAGTAAAAATAATTTATTCTAAAATTTCTTGACATTCAAGTTGTGTACTTCTGAATCACTTTCAACCTGGAGTTTTCAAAGCCTGTGTTTTCCGTGTGGTATAGTCCTCTTTGCCGTCTGGAGTATGGGTGATAACAACGTTTCTTACAAGAATGACTCACTATTGTCCGTGGCACTTTGTTTCAAGCTGCTGAGACTCCCTCTGTGGTTTCTGATGATAATTTTCTTGATCTACTGGAATATGTCAAGAGGAACAATTTGGAAAACATTCTTTCCTGAGTGTTTCTTAAAATCTTCGGTGACAACAATAAGGGTAATATTTATTATTAAGTTATGTCTTCAGTTATAAAAATATTTATTTGCAAACACAAGATTTCACATGCGTATGCAGTACAGACACCGTGGCTGCTGCTTGGCCTACCCACTCCCTCTGCTGTCAAGTCAATTCCGACTTACAATGAACCTGTCGGATAGTGCAGAACTGCTCCACTGAGTTTCCAAGGAGTGCCTGGCGGATTTGAACTGCTGACTTTTTGGCTGACAGATGTAGCTCTTAAACACTGAGCCACCAGTGTTGCCAGATGTGAAACACCACCTCTCCTATTACAAGTTCTGCGTGTTGTTGGTGAACTGGCTTGCACTACCTTTCCTTGACCCTTACAAAAAGGGTTATCTTGACAAGCCATGGTGTTAGACTAGAACTCTTGAAAATTTTGACTTCTCTTTGTAGTTGGCTAAGGATAAGCCATTAAACTAGGGCACAGACATGTAACTGGACGCTCTAGCTGTGGCATAGTCTGAAGAGGCGTCCTTTGTCCAAGAAACCGGGCCTATGTCCTACTCTCCTCCGTAGTTCAGCTAAATGGACCCTCACAGGGCATGGGCAAAGCAGAGGGTGAGCAAGGCAAACAATCTACTTCTCTCCCTGATATGTGCAAAGTACCTCCCCCTACCATCTCAGAGAACGTGGAACCCTAGCCAAGACTGATGTTTTATACAGGTACTGGCATTTAATTTTATTCATGTGTTTATCTTTTTATTCCCTTTGTATCTCTAAGAGATTTATGATAATATTCTTTCTGCCTGAAAAATACACACCCCCTTTTTTTTTCTGGTTTTATATCTGTTGGTGATGAATTGCTGTTTTGTTCGTCTGATAGTGTTTTTTTGTTTTTGTTGTTGTTCCACCTTCATTTTTAATATTAAGTTTGCTGAAAATAGAATAATTGTAACTTTTTTAAATTATGCTTTAGGTGAGGGTTTACAGAGAAAATTAGTTTCTCATTAAATATTTAATACACAGATTGTTTTGTGTGTTTGGTTGACAACCCCACAATATGTCAACACTCTCCCCAGATTCCGTTTCCGTTCATCTGGTTTTCCTGTCCGTTTCTCCCTTCTCATCTTTGCTTTTGGGCTGGTTTGCCCATTTAGTCTTGTACACATGATTGAACATCTGAGCCTGTTCCCCATGTGTATCATTGTTCACCCATTAAAACACACACAATCACACACACACACGAAACAAAAACCACTGCCACTGAGTCTGTTTCAACTCATAGTGACCCTATTGGGCAGAGGAGAACTGTTCCATAGAGTTTCTAAGAAGTGTTGTGAATTTTAACTGCTGACTTTTTGGTTAGCAGATGTAGCCCTTAATCGCTATGTCACTGGGGTATGCTTGTCTAGTCTTTGGCTGAAGAGTGAACCTCAAGAGTGACTTCAGCACTGAGTTAAAAGGATTGATGTCTGGGGACCAGGAAATAGAGTTTTGGTAGTTTTTAAAGATAACATTCTTTGTGTTCTTTTTCTGTTCAAAAGATAACTGTCAGTGTAACTGTTGCATCTTTGGAGATAATGTGTCTTTAGTCTCTACTGTATTTTTTTCTTTGTCTTTGGTTTTTCAGCAGCTTTGCTAAGATATGCCTAAGTATTGATTTCTTTTCGGTGTCCTTTGGTTTATAGGGCCTCTTGAATCTCTGTTCAGAAATCGTTGTGTCTCTCACTTTAGTCGTGGCTGTTTTATTTTGTTCTGCCTTCCAGATCTCTCATCTTTTGTGAGCTGTTTCTGACTTACTGTTACATTCTTTGTGTTCTTTTTCTGTTCAGAAGATAACTGTCAGTGTAACTGTTGCATCTTTGAACCTCAATTTGGGTTATTTTAAAATTACATTATATCTTATTTGTAGTTTACAATTTTCTGCTGAAATCCCCATTCTTCCTTCAGTCTCCTTGGACTGGGGTAGGAAGACTTTGGCTCACTGGCAAAATCTGGCCTGTTGTCTTTTTATGATTGGTAAATAAATATATTTTGGAACAAAGTCACGTTCATTTATGAATATATATGGCTGCCTTTTTTTTTTTGCTACAATATTAGAGTTGAGCAGTTGCGACAGAGTCCTTATAGCCTGCAAAGACTAAACAATTATTTTTCTATTGCACATAGACTTGACCAATCCCTGTGCCTATAGTTTGTAGGTATCATAATTTTAAAGTTTCTCATGGTCCAATTTTGGAGCCCCTTGGATTCTTTTTCTGCTACCTGCTGTTTCTGTTGGTTTTCATGGCTGTTTTCTCTTCTTGTGCTCATTATTTTTAAAATGTGCTGATTATTTTTATAATGTGCTAGATATTATACTAGTAGACTTATTAATAGAAATAACTTGAGTCCTAAGGCAATGAAGTGTTCCTCCAAAGAGGATTTATATTAGTTTCTGCCAAGTATCTGAGGGCACTAGCAATCCAGGATCATCTCATCTTAAATGCATGGATTAGTAAGATTTGAAGCTGGTGGTCATACTCTGAGAGCCTGTCACTTCTAGAGTATAGCTCTTTGGGCTTCATTCTAATACAAATTGGGTATCCCGTGCTGCCCTACCTAGCTCCATCTCGGACTTGAGGTACCTAGGTTCTGGTGGCTGTTCATTCATCCTCTAAGCCATTCACGGCTAAACTAGCAGATATGCCCAGGGAAAAAGCAACCCCAAGTACCAGTTTTACATTCGTGGGCTCATCTTTCTGGCACTCTTGTTTTCTGAGATCCTGGCCGTGTATCTTTACCTTTTTTGTTAACTCTTCAGTGCCTTCAGTCACTCATTTTCATGTCTACTTTAGTGTTTTTAGTGGGAGGGACCACAGAAGTTTCTTTTGATGGGTTGCATAATCCTTTCTTCAGTATCCTTAGGTATATGCTCAGTTTCTCCAGAGTTGGGAATTTACTACCTGGGAATCCTTTCTATTTTCTTCTTATTTTTCCTTGCAGATCTTTTCCTTATGAAAGTTTGATCCTTTGTGTCTCCTAATCATTAATCTTTTGGTGTATATATTTAGTAATCACACAGAACAAGCACAGTTCTGCTCACAAGAGGTAATCTTTTAAATATTGAAGTTGATCGTGAAGTCTGACATCTGCTAGACTGAACATCTCTAACTTTCTCAGTGATTCCTCACAGCATATGTTTTGTGGTACTTGTATGCTGTAATCCCACTGAGGAAGGAAGTGTCCTGGTTCCCTAGACCTAATTACAATTTAGATACAAAAAAACCCAAACCCGTTGTTGTTAAGTTGGTGCTGACTCATCGTGACCCTGTAGGAGACAAGGAGTGCAGGGGTCTCATAATCTCAAATGTATTTCTTCTTTACGTGGATATGACAACCTAACACGTTCAGATACTTTCACAAACTGCCATACACACTAACAGAGGAAATGCATCTAAGTTTATGAGTCCCCTCTTAACTATATCAGAAAATCAAGGGAGTTGTGAATGTTAAATAGTTTTTACTAGAATAAGGCTCCCATATTTTTCTTTTTAGGGTGCTCTGTCACTGTGGCCAGGACTCTGACTGTAGCTCTGCAGTAGGCATTACCTACATCATTCTTTCTCCAAATGGGATGGACTGGGTCACTGTGAGTCGTTTTTCAGTATGGCCACACAACTCTGAAATTGCCTGGTTTGGTGTTTCTAGCCTAGTATAGTTTTGTAAGGTGTTTTAGGATGTTTGATAATAAAAGTAGCTGATCAACTGGAAATAGTCATTCTCTCTTTTTTTTTTTTTTTTTTTTAATGGTGAAGATTCACAGAGTTGCTATGGGTCAAAATCGACTCTGTGGCAGTATTTTTTTTTTTTTTTTTTGGTAATGATTTCCTTTTGGACTCTAGTCAAATGAGTTTCTTTATTTCATGTGCCATCAGTACTGTATATCATGACCTCACATGTTACAACAGTTCCACTTTTTTTTTTGTATGTTCTTATTTTTTTTTTAATTGCCTTGTAGGTAAAAAAGACAACTCAAGTCTTGTTTCCAGTGGCTGTTGTTAGTCTGTTCTGATTCGCTGCGACATGATGAAGCACTGCTCACCCCTTTGCCGCCCTCACAGTTGTTGCTGTGCTTGGTTTGAGCCCCTTCCTGCAGCCCCTGCCAGCCTGTCCCACTGAGAGTCTTCCTCTTCTTCTCCAACCCCGTGCTTTTCCAGGCACGTTGTTGTTCTCCAGGGACTGGTCCCTCCTGATCACAAAGTGCAAGAGACAAAGTAAAATGGCATTTACTAGAAAACTGTTGTGCTAACAGGAGCGTTTTGCAAGTGAATTATCTGTGCTGTGTTGTGTTGTTATTAAAATGGTTGTGGTGATGATTGTGGTGGTGGTGGTGGTGGTGGGTGTGTGTGTGTGTTGCTGTGTATGTGCACATGGCTATTTGAAAAAGTGGATGGTGGGTTCTTTTCGGATTTTTGAGTGGGTGGTGCTAGGGCTGTAATCTGTGTTTCTGCTTGTTGATTGGTTAGCTTTTGTTAGTGCCTCCTTGCTGAAGTACCGGTTTAGCTTTCTGAAGGTGTAATTGTAACCAGGTGTGCGAGGTCAGGGTAGAAAGCAGTTTTATGGAGGTTTTGTTCTAATAGCATATAACAAATCACTGGAAATGTGAGTCATCAGCAAACGGTGGGAAAGGCGCAGCACTGCAAATTTTGCAGGGCAAAGGTATTTATAGCTGTCACAGGCTTTTTTGATTTAGTTAATTATTTTATAATTTTCTTTTGCAACTAAGAGTATATTGTATGGTTAGAATTCTGTTTCTTTTCTCAGAGAAACAGGATTATTGTGGAACAACTAACTATTTGATCAGAGATTAAATATTTAAAACTAACGTGAGTATCATTTGCTGTGTGGTGGTTTATGTTTGGATTCTTTGACCAAACAGGATTGGAAAGGTTTGTATTTCTCTTTTTTCCCACTCTCAAGAGCACTCTACATCTGAATTTTGAAATAACCATGCAGTCTTTTTTTCCTTTTCTCTCCTACTGTTCTTACTTTAAAGCCAACTCTAACAGTGAGCTGTTTACTTTGCCTGACTCATGTTCATGAATGAATGGCATTTGTAGAACATACAAATGATTTTTTGCTTCACTACAGCATTTATGATTTATGGCCAACATGAAGCCCCGATTTTCTATTGAGAATGATCCTTGTTGTCTTTGTATACTAACTCAGTGCAAAAGCACTTGTCTATTTTGAGCCAAACCAGACCTCTTGTAAAAAGAATCAAATTATTTCATCATGTTGAAAATGAAAAGCTATAATTACTTGTAATTAGGCTTCAGAATTTTTGAAAATTGGGGAATTCTTTACCAGAGGTTTAAGATCACTCCAAATCAGTGCCTTTGGAAAATAGGAAATAATTTTCTGTTCAATTTGAAATTGATTTAATTTATGCCTTTGACAGCTATTTTGCTTTGATATTTTTGTAGTGGAAATCATAGAACTATGGTGATTGGTGCTGTAATGTTGCCTGTGATATCGTACACTACTTTGTTCAAAACTTTGTCTTCTGCTTTTAACTTGTTTCTATAGCATCTGGATTATAAAAGATGTTAAATAACTAGTTTTCAGCACTGCAGATTAATACTGCATCAGAATTTTTATGGACATTTTGTAAGTTGCAAAACTTGCCAGAAAGTTATCTATTCTGTAATTTGTATTTTAAAAACAGCCCAAGAGAAACATTCTTTCTCTGCATATTTAATTTCATAGGTTAAATTTCAAAACTGAAATGCAAAAAACCAACTTTTTCTAATATTTCATTAATTCTTAGGATACAAATTTTTGCAAAGATGAATATTTATAAAATAGTATACTAAAATGCCTGGATAGGCACAATGTTTTGTATTTACTGTTATATTCCCCAAAACCTACATAACTTTTAAATTTGAAAACAATTTGAGCAGATGAAGAATTTTGTCCCCTAGAGTTCTCTTGACAATTTGCATATTTTAAACTTTTGTGTAATGATTTGAATGAGCAACAAATAATCTGAATACACTAAGTTTATTAATAGTGCAGGGCAAATAAAGGAGTAAGTAACTTTTTAAGAAGCTTCAGTTAGGAACTGAAGTTAGTTACTTTCAAGTGAAGTCTAACTTCAGTCATCTAAGAGTTTTACCTTTTAAGTCTCCTTTGAAAAGTACTGCTAACATAGCAGAACATACCAAGGGGTTCCCTCCTTGTTAGCTTTATGACCATTGGGCCTAACATGCTTTGACTACTAATTTTTGTTTTCTAGGCTGGTTCAGTTAATTCCAATGTTGGAAAAAAAATATGATTAATAAAAAAGTTGTGTTTTCTGTTTTTGAAGCAGACAATATGACACTAGCTGTATACTTTTTCACTGTAAGAATAACTTGAATTTATCATAGCTATAGGATTTTTGTTAGCTTTTTTCCTTGTCTTCAAATTAGTCATTTATTGCAAAGTCAGTTTTAATGTTAGCAGAAAGATTATTATTGCTGGTTTAATTGTGTAATACCTGTTTTGAATTATAGTCAATAGAATTTTACTTGCATGTGATGTTAAGGATATTGTTTCAAAATTTCTGTATTCTGTTGGGTCTCTTTTCTTTTCAGTGGACAAAAATAGGGATCTTTTCTAGTCCGCTGGCCAGGTGATTTTCTTCCACATTTCCTGACACCTTCAGTACTGCCTCTGTGTGATGAAACATCTCAACTGGCTTCTGTCGGTTTCTGGAGGCATGTTACTCTCCAGTGCCTTCAGTGCAGCCTGGACTTCTGTCTTTAGTACTGTTGGTGCTTGAACATATGTTACCCCTGAAAGGATTGAACATCAACCGATTCTTTTTGGTACAGTGATTCTGTGTATCCCTTCTTTTTATGCTTCCAGTGTTGTTCAATATTTTGCCCATAGAACTCTTCATAATCACACATTGAGGCTTGAGATTTTCCTTTGGTTCTTTCAGCTTGAGAAATACTGAATGTTTTATTCTCTTTTGGTTTTCTAACTCCAGATCTTTGCACATTTAATTGTAAAACTAGTTTTTCTTCTTGAACTGCCCTTTGGAATCTTTAGTTTATTTCTTTTACATCATCATTTCTTCTGTTTGCTTTAGCTGCTGTACACTCAAGAGCAAGTTTCAGAGACTCTTCAACATCCATTTGGTCTTTTCTTCCTTTCCCTTCTTTTTGGTTTCCTTTTGATTTCTTCATATGTGCTGTTCTTGATTTCATCCTCCAACTCATATGGTTTTCACTCATTGGTGTAGAGTGCATTAAATCTGTTCTCCGGATGGTCTCTAAATTCAGGTAGATTGTACTCAAGATCCTTTGTTGGCTCTCTTGGACTTGGTTTAATTTTCTTCAGCTTTAGGTTGAACCTGCATATGAGCAATTGATGGTCAGATCCATAACTGGCCCTTGGCCTTGTTCTGATTGATAATATTGAGCTTCTCCATTGTCTCTTTCCACAGATGTAGTCAATTTGATTCCTGTGTGTTCTATCCAATAAGGTTCACATATAAAGTCAACTGTTTATGTTGTTAAACAGTTATTTGCAGGGAATAATCCACTGATCTTGCAAATTCTGTCATGTCGCCTCTTGTGATGTTTCTGTCACTAAGGGCATATTTTCCAACTACAGATCGATTTTTGTTTCCAACTTTCACATTTCAAGCACCAGTAATTATCAATACATTTGACTGCGTGTTTAAACAGTTTTGGTAAAAATCTCCAATTTCCTCATTTGTGGCATTAGTGATTGGTGTGTAAATTTGAATAACAGTTGTACTTGGCTTGGCTGGCAACTATTCTTTGTAGCCATATGGATATTACTCTGTCACTCACATTGTTGTGTTTCAGGATGGATCTTGAAATGTTCTTTTTGATGCTGAATGTGACTTCTGTCCTCTTCATTTTGTTATTTCTGGCTTAAGTACACGACATGATTGTCCATTCAGACTGGCTAATACCAGTCCTTCAGCTCACTAATGCCTAGGATATTGATCTTTATGCATTCAATTACATTTTTGATGGCACACAATTTTCCTAGATTCATACTTTGTACATTCTGCTTTTCTATTCTTCATGGGCATTTGCAGCTGCTGCTTCTCATTTTGAATCATACCATGATAGCCAACAAAAGTCCTGAAAGCTTAACTCCATCCTTGTCATTAAGATCAACTTTACTTTGAGGAAGCAGTTCTCTTCTTGTCCATTTCAGAGTGCCTTCCAACCGGAGGAGTTCGTCTTCTAACAGTACATCAGACAGT
Organism: Heterohyrax brucei; assembly: GCA_028571685.1. Classification (NCBI taxonomy): domain Eukaryota; kingdom Metazoa; phylum Chordata; class Mammalia; order Hyracoidea; family Procaviidae; genus Heterohyrax; species Heterohyrax brucei. The sequence goes on from CM053152.1 coordinate 87,937,512, forward strand.
GGTCTGATGCTCCTAATAAGATTTTCACTGGTCAGTTTTTTAGGAGTAATTCACCAAGTCTTTCTCCTTAGTCTCTCAGTCTGGAAGCGCCACACACTTCCTTCATTGCTCCAGTTGTTGTGCCTTTTGTGGCTGCTTTTAAACTTTAAATTGTAAACCCAAAATACCACCTGGAGTGTCTTAAAACCAAACAGTAGTTTAGCTTCACTAATAAAGAATGTGTGCCTTGAGCATAATCCTCTTTTAAAATTTGTCTCTATGGGGTCACATTAACAATAGCAACTTGAAAGACTGCATAGAGATGTTAGGGAACAGTGCGTTTATGCTAATACAGGAGGAATACCTCAGAAAAGGAAGGTAAGAATAATTGTACACTTCAAGGAATGTAGTTAATGTCACTGAATTTTACATGTAGAAAACTTGGTGTGTGCTTTGTTGTATATATTCCCAACAACTGTACCAACAAAATAAATTCCAGTATTAGAAAGAAACAAACTATAAAGGAGTTATTTTTGCAACAGACTTGCTCCTTCCTGCCCACTCTCCCAAATTCAGAACCGAACTACTATTTGGTATCTGCACTGGTAGCCTGGAGTCGGGCCTGGTCATCACTCTTCCTGGGTTACTACAGCTGTCTCTAGGCGCTGGTGCCTGCTTCCGCCCGTGACTCATTACCACCTAGTCTCAGCACTGCAGGCCGTGTCACCCCTTTGCTCAAATGCTGTTCTGTTTTCAGGTTTCGTGCTGAGAAAAGCTGCTGTCCTTAAAATGGTCTTCAGGCCCTTGGCAATCTGATACCCGGTTTCCTCTCTGTCTGTGTCACCTAGTGCTCCCCACATTCATTCTGCCCCAGGCTCACCAGCTCCTTCACTCATTCTTGAATATTCAGAACATGCTCTCAATCCTACACCAGAATGTTATTTACTCACAGAAGTGCTTTGTTGAATCCATCATCTCCTTTAAGTCAGATGCCACCTTCACATTGACACCTACCCTGATGACATGTTTCAGTTAATACTGCCAGCTTCCCCACCTTTGCACCCTGGTTTACCTTCTTATGCCCTTCTTCCCCTAGAGCTTTTTTCATGTCCTAACATTCTAGAAAAGATCTTGGTGGCATAGTGGTTAAGACCTATAGCAGTTTGAATCCACCAGGTGCTCTTTGGAAACTCTTTGGAGCAGTTTTCCTCTGTTGTGTAGAGTCACTGTGAGTTGGAATTGACTTGATGGCAATAGGTTTAGGTTTGGTTTAACATACTAGATCATTTCAGGTTTGAATGTTTGTTGTTCATTAATTTTTACTTGCTACCTCTGCTAAGGCAGGGATCTTGGGGATTTGTTTGTGCACCATTTTCCCAAGGCACTTTGGAAAGTGCACAGTATATAATAGTTGTGTAATAAGTAAAAAATCAAATTTTAATTTTCAAATCAAGTGGACCTCATGTAGGTGTGGATATAATATAAATAAAGAATAAGCTGACTTCCACATCATTGTGTGACTGCTATTAATTATTCTTTGCTTGCTTTAAATTTTGGCTTTTCTGAGAGTTCTAATTTGATTTCTTTTTCACTTATATAACTCAACCTTTTGGGGCTATGTAAATATACAGCTGTCTTTAAAATCCTTTGTTCTTCTCCATATTAATATATAAACACAAATTATTATCTCTTTGTCCTCTTCCATGCCTCTGTATTTATGTTAATGCATTACAATCTACGTATTCACCCAGGAAGGACAGGCTGAGCTTCGAGCACTTCTGCGTGATGGTGTTTATACAAGCTGTATTTTGGGGGCATTTTGTAGCTCATTTCATGCTGGTAAATGTTTTATGCTTGTTACTAAGGTGTAAAACAATGATTTTTCACAAAGTGATTCATTGTATTCTTCTTTAATAGTTTTTGAAAATCAAGTCAAAATAGTTGTGTTTTTTTATCTTAAGAAAAATTGTGATGTTATGTAAGACATTAAACAGAAAGATGATTCATGACACTATTACAGTAATCTCAATGCCTCTCCCAGTAAGTTAGTGCTAATGGTCAGTATAACTCACACTATTTCAGATCTGGAATTTAACTTGCGCTCATTTATTACAAAGTCAATACTCAGCTTAAAAATTAAAGAGATTAGTAATTATAAGGTTTTCAAAGAAAGTACTAATGTTATGACCTGCGTGACATCATATGGTTACAAAAATGACATGAAAGTGATTGTTTTAACTTATATTTATAGTGCATGGATAGCTTATTCCTCTTAACTTCTGTTAATTAATACTTTTATAGTAATTATAGGATACTTTACATGTACATTATTCTTCTGAAATTAAAAATCAGGCTTTTATAACATTAAAAGGATAATACAAGTGGCCTGCACTTTCATAAATCCTTCAATAATATGTGTGTTTATTTTTAAGGGTCATAAACAACTTTGAAGAAAAGACTTTGTTTCTCTGTGGAATAGAAAATCTCTTATGGTTTCTCAGCCTCCTTTCCATGTGGAATCTGGTTGTAGACTTCTAGAGGTCACTGTTTTCTGTAAAGGGGTGACTGCCTTTTTGAACATCTCCATTAAACGTGTACATCTTAGTTGTTGCAAAAGTGAATATAATGCTGCCTAGTCAAAAAAACATAAGTAAATTGCAAATATATTTTTTGTATTTGATAGTTGCACAGTATCAGCTATAAAATCAAAGTTCAAGGCATCTCTCTGAATATGTTTTATAGAGGACTAAGAAACACAAGGTTCCTGGGTGGTTCAGATGGTTAAGTGCTCATCTACTAGGTGAGAGGTTGGCAGTTTGAACCTACCCAGAGGTGCCTCAGAAGAAAAGCCTGGGTGTCTGCTTCTGAAAGGTCACAGCCATTGAAAACCCTAAGGAGCAGTTCTCTGCACACATGAGTTCACAGTGAGCAGGAATCAACTTGACACAGCAACTAACAAGAACAAACAACAAAAGGAAATCGTAAACACTCTTTAGTTTCATTAGTGGTCATTCTTCTGTGCCTTTGTTTTTCAAAGTTTTACTTTTATTATTTCAACTGTGATTTCAAGGAAGAGCATATATGGGATCACACAACTACAACAAGAAATGTAAATGGGAAGATTTCAACACTTTGATGGATTTCTTATGACTTAGTAGTAATCTTGATAAAGCTGTAGATCAGAAGGCTGTACAGTGAAGGTAAGGAGGACAGAGGGGGGTTACGACAGGCAGAATTGTTGTCTTGGACAGATTGCTAGATCATCCCTTGGGTGGATTTTTGCTGTCTTCCAGTAATATGGAAGCATCTGTTATTTTTCTCACAGAATACTTTTATTTAGTTAGACTCTTCTACCTCTAACCACCAAATTCACTTATGTGCGATGATTATCTACTTGGTGTAGTTTGCAGAAATAGATTAGTCAAGTATGGCCTTTTTTATAGTGTTACTGATAATATATATGACCAAGTTCACGTGTTTGAATTGTACAGTTCAGTGTTTTGTACTAGTTTGCAGGGTTATAAAAGCATAACTGTTCTTGATGTTAGAACATTTTCATCATCCAAAAAGAAACCTGTGTTTGCATCATCATTAGTTTGTGAAGACATTGTTGTTACTGTTAGGGGCTGTCAGGTTAGGTCTGATTTGTAGTGGCCCAGGGTATGATGCAGCTTAGCATTGGTTGGTCTGTGCCATTCTCACAGTTGTTGCTATGTCTGAGCCCACTGTTGCAGCTGCTGTTTCATTCCATCTCATTGAGGATCTTATTCTTTGGCACTGACCCTCTGTTTTGTCAAGCATAAGGTCCTTCTTCAGAGACTGGTCCCTTCTGATAACATGTCCAAAGTGAGTGAGAGTAAGTCTCACTATCTTCACTTCTAAGGAGCATTCTAGGGTATACTTCCGTAAAACAGATTTATTCATTCTTTTGACAGCCCACAGTATATTCAGTATTCTTAAATAACTCAGAGCTGCCAATTCTTTGTTCTTTCTTATTCATTGTCCAGCTTTTGCATGCGCAGAGGCCATTGAAAGCACCATGGCTTGGATAAGGTGTACCTTAGTCGTCTGTCTAGGTGACAGCTTTGTTTTTTAACACATCAAAGAGGTCTTTTGGAGCAGATTTGCCCAGTGCAAGGTGTAGTTGGATTTCCTGACTATTACTTCCTTGGGTATTGATTGTGTATCCAAGTAAAATGAAATCCTTGACAACTTTAATCTTTTCTCCATTCATCAAGATATTGCTTATTGGCCCAGTTGAGAGCATTTTTGCTTTCTTTAACTTGACATATAATCTGTACTGAAGGCTACAGTCCTTGATCTTCATCAGTAAATGCTTCAGGTTCGCTCACTTGCACCAAGCCATATTGTATCATCTGTATATTGCAAGTTGTTAATGAGTCTTCTTCCAGTCCTGATGATGAGTACTTCATATAGTCCAGTTTCTCAGATTATTTGCTTCACCATACAGAGTGAATAAGCATAGTGAGAGAATGTAACCCTGATGCATACCCTTCCTGACTTTAACCATGCAGTATCTCCTTGTCATGTAGAAACTTCTGTGTCTTGGTCTGTGTACAGGTTCCACCTGAGTACAATTAAGTGTTCTGAAATTCTTATTCTTCACAGTGTTGTTAGCCATAATTTGTTATGATCCACATAGTTGAATGACTAGCATAGTCAGTAAGACTCTGGTAAACAGCTTTCTGGTATTCTCTGCTTTCAGCCAAGATCCATCTGATATCAGCAGTTATATTGGATACTATAACTTGCTCAAAAACTTTTTTTAGCCAAAGGAAATGATGTTGTCCATTTATAATAATGTAAAAAAGGAGATCCAGATCCTAAGTGAAATTGTTTATAAGTTCCAATTTTTAAATATTTTTGTTTCCTCACATTTTTACATGTTGAAGCAAAAAGCAATGAATGCTTTTTCTTCATGTTACATTTAGTTAGTTATGAATGTTGTTGTGAGGCACTGTTGAGTTGGTTCTGACTCATGGCGACCCTGTGCACAACAGGATGAAACACTGCCCAGTCTTGTGCCATGGCCACAGTTATCTTTGTGCTTAAGCCCATTGTGGCAGCCACTGTGTCAGTCTGTCTCACTGAGGGTCTTCGCTGACCCTCTACTCTGTCAAGCATGATGTTCTTCTCCAGGGACTGATCCTTCCTGACAGCCTGTCCAAAGTGTGTAAGATGCAGTCTCGCCATCTTTGCTTCCAGACAGCACTCTGGTTGTACTTCTTCCAGAACAGATCTCTTTGTTCTTTGGCAGTCCATGGAACATTCAACATTCTTCTCCAACAGTTTTTTTTAACATTGGAAATAAAAACAGAACAACCAAACACCTGGCTATTGAGTAGATACCAACTCTAAGGGCAAGCACAAATACAAAGAAACTGCTTTTGGCTCAGAGTAGTATAATCAGTTTGGTTTTTTTCTTTTGTTTTATTGTTTTGCCCAAGAAATTGTTTTATTTATTCATTCCATAAAATAAGCATTTTGAGATTTCTGGGTTTTTAATTAAGAATCCCTCATTTAAGAGTTTGGCTACCAACCAAAAGTCCAGGGGTTTTATCCACCAGGCACTGCTTGTAAACCCTATAGAGTAGTTCTCTTCTGTCTTATAGGGGTGCTATGAGTTGGAATTGACTCTACAGCAGCAGATTTGTTTTTTTTGGTTTTGACAGTATAGTCACTAAATGATCAACTGCTAACTTGAAAGGTCAACGGTTTGAACCCACAGGTGTTCCTGGAGAGACGTTGTGGCATTCTGCTTCTGTAAAGATTTATAGGCTTGGAAACCCTACGGGGCAGTTCTGCTCTGTCCTTTAGGGTCACTGTGAGTTAGAATCCACCCACTGACAGTGAGTTTGGATTTTTTTTCTTTTGTGTCTTTTTTGTGGTATTAACTATTGCCAAAAAACCCGAACTCATTGGTTTTTTCTTCAGTGGCCACTGTGTTTTTGATGTTTGTAGTTATCCTCAGTGCACCGTAGATTCCAGGGCCCTCTAGGGTGTCTTGCATTTGTGGTGGGCCTGGTTTACTGGAGGTTTTGCCTGAGTTCCCCTACACTTCTGTTACTCTCTTTGTACCTGCAGCTCACTGAGGGTCTGTCTGCTTTTCTGATAGGAGGCTGCTCTTATTTTTTTACCTCCAGCCATTTGTCTGGTGTTGCAGCCTTTGGGCTGGTCTTCTCTGTTGCTAAAGTGTAGTCTGTCTCAGGCAAGCCTTGTGTTCTGTGTCTGTGTGGTATGGACTTCTGAACAACCCTGCCTGCTTTTCAGGATAGAAGATAATTGTTTAGGCCACGAATATTTTACTGCTGCTCTCCCAAGTAGAAGATCATCTTATGTTTCCTTACTCCTCCTACTTTGGCTCTTAAACTATGGCCTAGAGCAGTTAGGATTTGCTGCCCTTTCCCTATTGGCTTAAAGATTTTGTTTGCCAAGGCAGTTTTAGGCAGAAGGATCCAGAGAGTCTGTATGCCTTTCCCTACTCCATGAGATGGGTGCTCTCTTGTCTTCGACCCTGACCTCACCTTTCTGTGAGTACCCAGTCAAGTTTGTGTGAAAATCCCACAAGTGTTATTTTTCATAGTTAACATAACAATAAAAAACATAAAAAAATGTATACTAATAAGAAATGCTGTATTGAATGGGAGATTACTTGCTTTGTTGAATGATCAAATAATTTGGAACTTGCTACGTTGATTAGTAGACAGAATATGTGAATATCAGGATTTATAAATATTAGAATTTCTTTGTTAGATAATGGGTCAAGTTAAAAATTATAGCTAGTGCTGTTGACGGATTTTAAGTATTGCTGAGAGTTTAAGCTGGATTTAATTTCAGCTGTGTTATCGCTATACCACACATATAGTAAGTGATGCTCTTTCTTTTTCTGTTTTGTTTCTTCTACTTTGACATGAATGGAATTGAGAAATATTTTGTACTAAATGTTATTTTTCCTTTAGAATGTGAAGATGCTGTGGTTGTACTAGTCTGTGTTCTGTAGTTAAGAAAATACTGTGTAAACTGTAATGGTTGATAAAGATAAAGGTGTTATTACATTAATCCTGCTGGTGTTTACTGGACATTTATTGTATCTACAGAATTATAATGGGCTCTGTGAGAGTTAACCAGTATATCTGAAAAGCTGCATTTGAGATGCTTATAGGTGAGCTGAAAATTCCATATATCCACACAATAGAAAAACTAGCGAAGTCATTATCCGTATGTGTAAAACTGATAGAGGTTAGGATAATGTGCACTTTTGAACTTTACAGTGTATATGACAAAGTAGATGGCCGTATCTTCTTACTGCGTTTTGGCTACTTCTTATCTACCACCAACGATCACGGCATTTGGAATTCCATAGCCTTTTTATTGACAAGAACTTTCTCCCCTTTTTGTGATTAACAGCTAACCTATCTTGGCAGTGAATTTCTGTTTTGTTAGGTGCAGTGAGGACTGTGTTGAGAGTCAAGATTCCATTTGTCAACCGCGGTTGAAACAGCAGCAAGTTGTGTTCTTGGTTTTCAAGTTAGTATTCAAAATGTAACATCTCACCCAAATGTAGAAGATGGTGAAAGGAAGATTCCCGTTATGCTCATGCCAAAAGAGTCACCAGTGTAGAGAAAAGCATTTTATAAACTGTGCTGTACTAACATTAATGAGCTGTGTTTGAGTACTCGGCTGCTGACTGAAAGGTCTCCTGTTTGATCCATCAGATCAAACTGCTTGATGGGAGAAAAGACCAGCTATCTGTCCCTATAATGATTACAGCTGAGGAAGCTCTGTGGTACAGTTCTTCTCTGTCACACGGGGTTGCCACATGTTGAAACCCAGTCAGTGGCACCCCAAGTACAACAACATGCCAACATTTGATGCTGACGGTCATGGAACTATCATCTCGTTAATGTGTGTCGGCACTGAAAGTTAGGCAGGGTGTGTCATTTGCTTCCTAGTTAATGGTAATCCTAAGTACTAGTGCTTCAGACACTCACCATTTTGAGGTTGTGTGTAGGGATGGCAGCATTATGTTTTTAATAAACTATAGGCATTGTTGCCATTTAATCGAATCAGATGGGTAGTCATTTTTGATTCGATGTGAGAGAACTGAAAACTTCCACTTTAGAGTTTCCTTTCCACTAACTTGCCTCAGGAGCCAAAGTTGCCGTGTCAAAAGGAAAATGTCTCGCAAAGGGAGCATACATCATTATGTTGTTCTGACCTTAATGTTCTTTAGTGTTTCAGAGACATGGTATTTGTAAGCTGTGATGGCAGATAACAGCTGGAGGCTTGAGAGATAGGGCAGGACAGGTTCAGGCGCGAGTGTCCCCAGGTGGGATGCCGCCCTGGTGGGAACCTTGTGCAGATGTCATTGTTGAAGACACAGCACCAAGCAGATGTAGGGAGGTGTAGAAACCGGGCACCCAGGGATTGACAGAGGGGGACTAACCCTTGCTACGTGGCATTTATGCCTAGTTTACTTCTGAAAAACAGGCTGTTTTGACTGTTAAACACTTGTGATGTATCATGATCAAAATTTGTCAACAGAAACATTGATGCATTGGGTAAGTTAAAGAAGAATTCATTATGCTAAATTAAAAAAAGGCATAAATATTTTCCTTGGTAAATTGTGTTGCCTTCCTTCTTTAAGAGAAGGTGTATATGCCATGGATATGTAATAAAGGACCAGTAGACGAATAATTTCTCTTACAAAGAAACATGTGGAAGAACCATAGAATGAAATTGGAAAAATCAAATGCCATAAGATTTTGAGATCTTCAGAGAAGTAATAGTATACCATTGCAGTCTGCTGCAGTAGGGACACAACAGCGGAAAAAATGAATAAATCAAATGAGGAGGAGAATGTTTTCCATCATGAACAACGTTAGTTTGTGTTCATGGTATTTGCCAAGAAATTTAAATCTTGGCTTTTTAGTTCATGTTTTTATCTTAGTCATCTGGCATTGCTCTAACAGAAACACCACAACTGGAAGGTTGTAGCAAAGACAACTTTATTCTTAACACAGTCCGGTAGGATACGAGTCCAAATTCAGGGTGTCAGTTCCCAAGGAAGGCTGTCTCTCTCTGTTGGCTCTAGAGGAGGGTCTTTGTGGTGCATCAGTCTTTCTTTGGTCTGAGAACATCTCAGCTGAGGAACCTCTGGCCCAAAGGACATGCGCTGGTCCCAGCACTGCTTATTGGTGGGTATGAGGTCCCCAGTTCTCTGCTTGCATCCCTTTCCTTTTATTTCTTGCAGGATAATAGGTAGTGCCTGCATACTACAGGGAAACTCCTTTAGTAAGGGTGTTGCAGTCCCACCTAATCCTCTTAACGTAATTCTATTGACCACAGCAGATTAGGATTTACAGCACAGGAAGATCACAGAATGGGGGACAGTCACATGATACCAGGAGTCAAGGCCCAGTCAAATTGCTACACACATTTTTTGGGGGGACACGATTGAATCCATGACAGTGATATTCGATTATATATTATGATTTTGAGGTAAGTAGGAATATTAGAGAAAGAATTTTGACCCCTGAGATTTAAAATATTTGTAATAATTTATTTTGGCAGCCAAAGAAATAGGCTATAATGTACTATCATAGTCACATTTCTGGAACAAAATTACTTCTCAAATTTGGACCTGCTTTTCCTGTCTATTTTGAAAGCTAACTTTTCATTAATATTTTGTTCCACTGCCAGGCAGTGATGCGGTAGATATTTATTTGTGCTCCTAGTCACATTTGGATATATTGTGAGTTTATTTAGAACTGAGTCTTTCATTTTCAGTGAGAGCTATTTAAATTTGTTTTTATTTTGACAACTCTGATACTCTGTTTTTATTTGTGTATGTTCAACTCAGATACTTCTGAAATTTTTTTTTTCCTTTTTTGTTTAAACTGATAGTAACATGTCCTTCCATGTGTGCTATTTTATGATCAGAGGCTATACTTTTTAATTAAAATGAAAATAATTCTTTTTGAGAAGACATGTTTTCAATTTTATTATTGATGTATCTAACATTTACTATTTTTACAAGTAATTTACTTACATTTTCATTTTTTATAGATAATACTTTTTATGGTCATAGCACTGTAGTCTTTAATCATTATTGCTAAAAGATTTCAAGTTTTATTTCATTCAGAGACTTTGGTTTTATTGTTTTTTTTTTTTTGATTTGTTCATTGTCCATTTCATTGATTCCTAATCTTTATTATTTCTTTCCCTCTAGTTTAGATTTAATTTGCTGTTCTTTTTTTCAATTTCTTAAGACGGAAGCATAGGTGACTTATTTTGGAGCATTTCATTTTCTAGTTCTAAGTATTTAAAGCCGTGAAATCCTCTCTAAGCCTTGCTTTAGTGGCATCCCTTGCATTTTTTTTTTCCTTGGGGTTTTTGTATGCTGTAATTTTCGATTGAAAGGTTGGTATCACACACAGAACAGTAGAGACTGAAGTAAATAATATTTGTGCCTGGAAATGGGCAGACATTTTTAGGCAGAACTTACTATGGGGGCTTGACTCATCTAGTGAGGAGCTTGTGCTGAGATTTTATTGTTAGTGCTTGTCACCTTAAGTATACTACAGACTTCACATGTGTCTAGGGGTAGGTGGGTGGTGCTTTTTACTGAGGGCAGGAGCTGGTGTTTTAGAGCCTTTTTTCCTTAGCATTCTTGGTCTGTCCTTAGCTTTCAGCAGGCCATACATGCCTGGATCACACAGGGTCTCACTCCCTGCTCCTGCTCTTCCTTCTGTGGTCAACAGCTAGTGGTTGTTGCTGTGTTGGGCCCCTAGTGGAAGTAGAGAGGTTCTTTGGTCTTGATCCTGCTCTGTTCTCAGGAGGGCCTTGAGTGCTAGGGCTTTGTGTGGAAGGCTTCCTGAGTGTTTCACCTCCTTCTGTGTTGGTATTGGGCAGGAGTTTTTTTTTTGGCTTCTCTCTCAGTTGTAGCTGAGCTCTTAGCTCTTTGGGCCCAAGACTATTGCTGTCCCAGAGAGTTTTTCTCTCCCTTCCTTCCTCTGTAGCTGTGGGTCTTATTCTGTGTTCTGGAGATGTGAGGATTTCTTACCTTCCCCCTGAGGCAGCTGGGTTATGCCTCTTTTGTAACCTTGGAAGCAGTGTGTCTGCTTTTGCTTTGGAATGAGAATATTTGATGCCCCTCCTCAGCTGCTTATAGCTTTTGTTTTCTTGGAGAGAATGGTCTAGGGAAGCCCCGGGGGACTTGTATCTCTTCCCTAGCACCTGGTCATCTTCTGGATGCCTGTACCAGCCAGGTACATGTTCTCGTCATTCTCTTAATTTGCCCTGAGTCCTTCTCATGATTACTGGTAGAGGACTTGGAAAACAGCTTGTCATTTATTTTAATAGGTACACCTGTATCCGAGGCCCTGAGCTCTTCCAAGCTAATACACCAGTTCACAGTTGGCCTTTAACAGTTTGTTAATGTTTTAGTTGATTTCTTCTTATCTGGCTGTATGGTAGCAGACCAGGGTAAAGCAGTGCATATGCCTTCTCCCATCAGAGGGTATTGACGTTTTCTGGGCTTGAGTGCACATGGTTACTCAGGAAAGGTTAACAATTTTGTAGATTATCTGACTTGTTTTCCTTGTTAGTGTAGGAGTGCAGTATCTCTATGTCTGAAGACACATACGGGATATAATATGCTTTATTATCACTTTTATTTTATTCAAGGTTTTTTTTTGTTTCTTTTGCGATATTCTCGTCTTCTCAAGTTATTCAGAAGGTGAGGTGTAATTCCTAGACTTGTGGCTGTCTTTGTTGCTTCTTTTCATGTCTAGTAATTTATGATGGAAGTGGGATATTGTGAATTTTAGGTTCCCTGCTGTATTTTATTCTTTTATTTATTTATTTTTGCTTAGAAGTTAAGTTATTTGATCCTTTTGTGTTTTGATCTTAAGTGTTATAGTGTGAATCAGGTATAGACTTCACTGTAGAGCTAGTTTAGGTCAGTATTAAGGTGTGACCTTTTTAAGTGTTTTCCAAATGCTTCAGGTATTTGAAGGAGAGTTATTCTTTGGGTAGTTAGAACTTGATAGTTCCCAGATTTTTTGTGTAGCATGTAAGCACCCTGTTGGCCTGTTGTTTGGCTTTGAAGACTTTCACCTTTCCTATACATGACTTCGTTTATAGTCAAGGACTCACAGGGACTCCTTATAGACTTTTGAAACTTTTTCTATACACAGCTCTGTCCTTTCTGGCTCTTTTGCTTCCTCTCCCTTAAACTCTTAATTTGTTTGCTCAGTAAATAGCACTGCTCTGTTCTGCTAGTGGCCCTGTACTGTACTCCTCAGTCTACTTCCTGGCACAAAACTAGAACTGTTGTCAGGTTCACCTCAATTGTTATTTTCCTTGGGATCACAGCCCTTTCTGCCCATTGTTTAACTTTTGACAATAGTTTACTGTATTTTGTCTAAGTCTCTAGTTGTTACATTGGGGCCTAGTTACTTCATCATGCCCTGAAAGTTAACTGTCTGCTTTTTATAATTTTCCTGCCTATTTCAATCTGTATTTTCATTTAATAATCAAAAGCAAGTATTTTAAGATACTATAGAGTCACACAGGAAACCTTGGTGGTGTAGTGGTTAAGTTACACCTGCTAATCTGCAGTTCAAATTCACCAGGTGTTACTTGGAAACTCTGTGGGGCAGTTCTGCTCTATTCTGTATGGTTGCTGTGAGTTCAAACTAACTGGCGGTGGGTTTGGTTTTGGTTTGATTCTTCAGTTCTCCCAAGGTCTGTTGTTCATGCTTAGTTAGGGGGTGAGCAAAAAAGAGGAAGACCCTCAGTGAGATGAATTGACACAGTAGCTGCAAAAATCAGCTCAAGCGTAGCATTCATTGTGAAGATAACATGGGACTAGTCATTGTTTCATTCTTTGGTACCTAAGGTTGCTGTGAGTTGCTACTGACTCAAGAATACCTAACAACATCCATTCTCAACCGGCTGATTTGTACAGTAGTGATAATAATTTTCCATAACTAGTTTACTGGCTTATTTTGCAGACAGGGAAGATAAAAAATGTGCAAGAATACATTATTTTGTGTTTTTGGATTGACAGGTGGTTTTACAGTCAGGGGTTCCTTTCAGGTTTTCAGTTAGGTGATCTGGTGTTATAAAGTAATTATACATTGAGATCACTGCTTTATAATTGTGACTGAAATATACAACTCCTCTGAGGACTCCAGTTCGTAAACAATTAATACTGTTTCTTATAGGGCAGATATACAAGGGTGAAAATGTCAGAGGGTGTGGGCTGGACTCGCTGCTAGATCTGTGAAAAGAAGAGTGACTGAGAGACAAGCTGGTCTGTAATAGTGAGCTCCTATGCCTTTTGCTTTTACATGCCTTTTAAAAGAGTTATTTCCTGTTCTCCAAGACAATATGTAAATTCAAAAAATACAGAGATACACCACTTAGAAAATGAAAGATCCCTGCCATCCAGAGAAGACCACTCTAACAGCAGTGTAAGGTGTGTTGGATCTAATGCTGCAGCTGTTCCTTGGTAAAGGAGTGGCGCTATATGGAAGCAAACCTGTTTTCTTTTGAGCATTTGTGATATTGTAGCTCTGCTTTGATCTGTGAGAGTATTGATCTTTAAAGGCTTCTGTGGCACTTTCCCAGCCTTTCTGTTTCCAGTCAGAAAGCAAACAAAACTATAGTGTATTATATCTATATGTTCATGTTTATCTATAGGTGTGTAGGGGTGTGTGTGTGTATACATGTATATGAAACCTGTTGCCATTGAGGCAATTCTGACCCAATAGGACAGAGTACAACTGCCCCAGAGGGCTTACAAGGAATAGCTGCTGAATTTGAACTGCTGACCTTTTGGTTAGTAGCCCAACTTTAACCACTGTGTCATCAGGACTCCATCTGTGTGTGTATGTGTATTCTTTTTATCTTTGCATTTTATCACAACCAGCAGGGAGGGTAAGAAGTTTTGAGATGTGGCAGTAACAGAGAAACAGAAATACCATCAGTGTTTTTATTTCTTGGTAATGATGGCAGCCAAATGTCCATGTTATAACTGGAATGTCTGCACGATAATTTGGACAGGGAGCCCCATACTGCAAAATTTTTCACTGACTCTTTTTCTTGGGTTTCCTTTACCTGCTTTCACTTCTAATTTCATCATATTGAGAATGTATAGAATAAAAAGAAGAAAACACATAAAGGGAAAGGCAGAGAACAATTCTATTGAATAGAATAATAATGTATAAAAGTTTTTAAAAATATGCTCAATTTTTTTTTGTAAGGGCCTGCATGTAATAAGATATAATACTCTGCTAATGACTTCTGCTTTGGAGAGCATTGTCTTCAGAGGCAGCTAAAGAGAAAAGCCTTGCAGTGTGGCACTTACTATAATAATAACTTTAAAAATTTAATTGGACTTCCGTCCAAACTCATAATTTGTCATGGAAGTTAGCATTTCCCTCGTCAACCTTCTTGGATTCTTCTCCATTCACATTAACTTTTTCATTTTGTATGAGGTGGGCAATGTTGTATATCCTCTTGTATTCCTAGGAGGGGAATATGTATCCTTTGGCACATATGCCAGTATGGGTCCCAGTTGTTTGCCTGGAAAATAAAACACAAATTAGCTTTGAATGTGGAATGTAATGTTCCAAAAGCACTGCATTACTTTTAACTAAAATGCAAAAGAATTCCTTGTAGAAGAGGTGATGTGGTTGTACTTTCATATTGAGGTCTTTAGTTTTTCAAGTGTTGTCTCTAAGCTTAAATTATTTAAATATTAACGACAAATTAAAATGGCTGTTAGTTTTTCAGAATATAAAGTATTATGATTGTTTTCATATTTGAGCTCATAGAGAAATTATATAACACATGGTACTGTCATATATTCATGCCATAGAGTTGTTTTATATATGCCATGTTTAGTGGATAAATAACATTTAAGCAAAAAGTCACATCTTGAAAAGAAGCTGCTTAATTAAAAATTAAACGATGAATTAAAACTTAAATTATGCAAAGCTAATAAGCTACATTACCAAGACCAACAATTAATATACTACAATGTATTCAGGAAAGATGCTAACATTTTAACATTTGTTTTATGTTAGAACTGGCAATTCGCAGTGCATGCTTTTTAGAACATTTATTTGGAGAAGCTCAGCATGTCTGAATTAAGGCATAAATCAATGACCTTAGATTTTTAATGGTTATGGAACTTATTATAGATTAAAATCCTGGATAATGTAAATCACTACAGAGGGAAAAAATCCAGTTGGGTTTTTGTTAGTGCCAACATCACATCAGCATATTACAGTGTGCGGGTCAGCAGTGCAGAGATGCCTTCAACTGGCAAGTCCTAAAGTGGTCTGTTACTGGATTTGAAGAGTTTTTTTTCCCCATTAGTCATGCATAATGCATGTGGGATCACAATAATGACAATTACTAAGATTTTAAACTTCAGGAACTTTCTACAGGTGAATATTAAGTAAAACCAAGAACTTCTTAGGAAAATATAAGCTTTTGTAAAAGATTCCATGTTGCAGTTCATTATAAGCAGAGCTCAGTGTGTACATTCCACATGAAATAAGCTAGACATGTTGAAATGTAAACTTAGGAAGAGTGTAGCTGAATTAAAGTTATTGGTTTTTCACATCCTGTTATCTACATCAGTTTATATATGATGCTGATATTTAGAGTGTTTTTACTTATGGTGTGAGAACTTTCTAATGTATGAAAGGAGACATTCATATACTTAAGTAAGTGGAGCTGGGTCCATTTGTTCTTCCGTTTATCTACCTGTCCATGCATCCATCTACCCAGTAAGCATTTATTGTATGTCTGGTCTGGAATTGGGCACTTAACGAGGTAGGCTCTAGGTATAATCTGCTAGCATAGTGGTTAAGAACTACAGCTGCTAATCAAAAGATAGGTAGTTTGAATCCACTAGGTGCTCCTTGGACATTCTATGGGGAGTTCTACTCTGTTTTATAGGGTTGCTATGAGTTGGAATCAACTCAACAGCATCAGATTTGGTACATATAAGGGTCAAAAAGACACTAAGTCAGTTTGAATGTTTCCCCTCAGGAATGTAGTATCTTTCGTGGTGGGACACAAAATGATCATTGTGAAACTTCATAGTGAAGCTATTCTCCAAAACATACCCAGGGTTTCATGAGGTCACAGAGTGTGGTACCTGACAGATGCTGGTAGTGATATGTAAAATAATATATTACCTACCCTTTTCATATTTTTAACATGTTTTCCCAGTGTCTGTTATCCCCAAAACAAAACAAACAGATGACAAATGTAGTCATCTTGTCATCACCATGATATAGAAAGATTCCTGGGAGCATTCCAGATTCGCTGTCTTGGTTTTACACCTTTTCTTTTACACCTTTCCAGAACTGAGGAAGAAGTCAGGAGTATCTGACATTCCCTTTTTTGTCTTCACTCCTTCTGTCCATTTTGTTATGTTATCTCTCTCCTCAGGATTTCTGTGAATCAGTCGTTAAATGATTTTGACGTCATTGCACTGACCACATGTAAAATACATGTGAGTCAATTCATATGCATCTGAACAAATACTCTCTTCTGCATTACATCACAACAATGTGATGTGGTGTTACGGCTGTCTATCTCGTTCTTTAAGATAGTAGAAAAATGTTGAACTCATGCTTTTTGGTCTAGAGTGTCCAAAGTATGATGTCACTATGTGGTGATATCAGCACTTTTTATTTTCTCTCAGTCAGGACAAATTGAGAGAATTTTATTATTTTGTTTTCTCCAGTCTTATACTCAGTTCTCTGTCTCCTCAACCCTACGTAACTGCCGTACCCGCAGATCAGACCTCTGTTCTCTTAAGGGAGTTTATCTCAGTCTTCCCTGTATTTACTGGTATAGTGAGCTCTTCCTGTGATGGTGGTGGAGACTTTTAGTTTACAGTGGTGTGCACAGATGTTTTAGGAGAGGAAATAAGTATAGTTGAGACCACACACACACACACGCACACACACACACACACGCACACACACACACACACACACAATCTGTGCATTGCATTGTGGAAAGATAAGGCTGTTTTACAGATCTTAGGAAATTGATTTCACAAGCCCCTGTAAATAAATATCTGCATCAGCTTTATTTATAATTCTTGAAATTCAATCTTATAAAAAGTAGAGCTTGTGGTTTAATTTGCTTGTGTGTTCGCTTGGTGTGCACAGCCCTCTGTGGGGTGCCATTTCAGCTACCATTATTATAGTGAAAGTATCTATAAAAGAGACATGCCTAGGAGTGTTCTATTTTTGAATGCTCTTCTAATGAGGTATTAGATCAGAGGTGGCATTGCATTTTGGAGGGGCTGCTGATTAGATGTATTTTGCATATTATTACATTACTTTTTCTGTTGGCATCAACTTCTTGGTGTAATCTTAGCTCAGGGTCTAGAAGGAATCCTTGCTCCATGTTTCAGTGTGAAAGGAGAGAAATGCTTATGCTTGATTTGTGACTGGTTCAGTTTTTCTGATCAAATACATCTCCAATATCCAAATATGCACTTGGATAGGCAAGTGCTTAATTTTTTTCTACAGCAGCCCAAGAATATTCAAATGTGCAGTGAGATTAATGTGCATTATTGTCATTGTTTTAAACTGATAAACATATTTACAATATTATCAGTATTTTTCTGATTATAGATACTAAATTATTATATAGTAGTGAATATTCTGCTCAATGTGTAAAGACTAAGGAAAAATAATTTTTTTAGGACATGTAAAATGAATACAGTTAGAAGCAGAGTTTAAATGAGAAATACTTATTTTTGATGTTTATTAGTAGTGCATGTAAATGAGTCTTATGATATTGCTTTAAATGGTCTATCAATCATCGAAACAGCATGACATATATACAGATTTTTAATTCATGTATTATTGTTGTTAGGTTGTCATGTATTATTGCTGTTGAGTGGATTTTGACTCCTAGTAGCTTCGTGTGACACACAGTAGAACTGCTTCATAATGGTTTTCTAGGCTATAAGCTGTGCTATGAGTTGAAACTGACTCAACAGCAATGGGTTTGGGTTTTTTGGTTTTTTAACCTTTAGGAGGTCAGATCATCAAGTATTTCTCCCACAGAACAGCTTGGGTGGCTTCATTCTGCCAGCCTCTTAGTTGGCAGCTGAGCATGTAACTGTTGTGCCACCATGGCTCCATCATTTATATAGTTGAAACAAAACAAAAAACAAACCTTTCCTGTCAAGTAGATTCCAACTCATAGCAACTCTGTAGAACAGAGTAGAACTGACCTATATGGTTTCTTGGGAGTGCCTGGTAGATTCAAACTGCTTTCCTTTATGGTTAGCAGCCACAGCTCTTAATAACTGTGCCACCTGAGTTTCTTATTAAAAAAAAGCAAAACACTGCTGCCGAATTGATTCTGACTCATAGTAACCCTATAGAACAGAGTAGAACTGCCCCATAGAGTTTCCAAGGAGTACCTGGCAGATTTGAACTGCCAACCCTTTGGTTAGCAGGTGTAACACTTAACCACCACACCACCAGGGTTTTGAGGATTTCTTTTAAGTACGTGGAATTTGCCTTGGTGACAATGGGTTTGGTATATGTCCACATATTTATATGTATGGAGTGCTTGGGTAGTACACATGATGAATGCCCTTAGCCATTTACCAAGAGGTTGGAGGTTCATTTCAATCCAGAGGAGTCTTGGAAAAAAGGCCTGACTTTTTACTTCTGAAAAATTTGTCATTCAAAACCCTATGGAGCACAGTTCTAGTTGGACACACATGGAGTTGCTCTGAGTTGGAATTGATTTTGATGCCAGCTGGTGTTTTGTTTGTATATACACACACCCAAATGCATGGAAACAGACACACATATGCATATGTACATTTATTTGAGGAATTTGACCATATGCAGTTGTGGATGCTGCCTAAGCAGTCCTCATCAGGGTCTTTTTTTGCATCTGATGGTGGAACTTGAAGTCTGCAGGGCAGGCTGTGAGGAGGAGAAGGTGGATGTCACATGGGGTTAGGAGCAATGACAAGTGGAAACTTTCAAGCACAGACTGCATCCTGTGAAGATGGCCTTGATGGTGTGGTTCTCCTGCAGATGTGAACCCTTTTCTTCCAAGACCTGAACCTACATGTACCTGGCCTAGAAATGGATGCAGTCTCCTGATGAAGGTGCAGGAGCTGCAGGCCCACCCCATCCTCACTGTAGTGAGGCTATGTGGCTGCAAGGGCCCAGCCTCTAAGCTATAGATATACTGCTCCTTCCTTCCATCCTTCAGATATCCGCAGGCCTTTCCCTACGGCCATCCTCAGAGGAAATGTAAAGAGAGGGAACTCAGAATGTAGCTCTGCTGCACATTACGAAGTCACCATAAGGACTTAAATATCTGATGCTACTCTGAAGCCACCCCTGACAAACTGTGTGTTGATGAATCAGTTGATATTCTTAGATGTGGTATGATGGAAAGAAGGTTTAGGTGCTAAATGTCAGTTTGCCCGGTTTCCTTTAGATCTTTTAAATGACAAAAAAAAGAAAAAAGGACCTGTGTAGGGATCACTTGCATACTGCATTCAGCACAATCAAAATAGGCAATTGCAAGATATAATTAAATACAGTTATGTTTCTGAAACTGAAATGGGAAAGATGGTATTCTCTTTTTGTAGTGTTAAGTGTGGCTGTAACAGTCAGGGCTGCAGTATGACACCCTCTGGGTTCATGGACCTTGGGGCCCTTAGAGAGTGCTTAGAGAGTTTTTCTTTTAAGCTGACCATATCAGTAAAGCTTGTAGAATTATAATTTCATAAATGATGGAACTTTTATTCTATTTTAAAGTATATTATTCTAATTTCTAGATTACTAGAACTGCACTGATGGCATGATCATTGTTTTACATAAGTGACAAGTCAGTGTGCAGTTTGAATGATGTTACTTCAATTATGTTGCTGTGTTCTTTGCAGTAATGGCTTCAGTGAGCTGTTTGGTGTACTAGACCCTGTGCTCAGAGTCTTGCATTTGTTGGAGGAAAAGGGATGGGTGTGGGATTATTGAGTTGCAGGTTCACCTATACTGTAATTTCTTTTTACCCTTGGTCCTAATACCAAACTAGGCATGAGTCTCTTTGATTGTGATTTGTGTAGTTTCACATGGTGATTCTCTTTCTCATTATGCCACATTGACTCCAGTCCTGTGATTAGAAGATTGACCCTTTCCTGGGTACCTTGTAAGGATATCTGAGTAAGAATTGTATTCTCATCAAGTTATAGCACTTGGGTTATTTTCTCAGTTAGCTTATGAAGGACTGATAAATACAGATATGTTTATGATGTTTTGACTTGAAAGCCCACCTTGTCAATAGGTACTGTGACTTCAAGGTAATAGACTACAGAGAATAGCTCTTGTCTTGTGTCTGTCTAATCATTGAGAAGTAAGAAGGTAGAGACTGTGTTGAGAGATCTGAGGCTGCCTGGATATCTCAGGGATAGAAGACTGACAAATCAGTGGAAGCACATGGATCTCTACCTGCCGTCCCTTATTTAGCAGAGTAGCATGCCCTTTGAAAATGCAACCAGAAATGCTGAGTAGTCCAAATGCTATTTATATTATACTAGCTCCTTGAATTTATTATATGCTTTAATGTACTTTTTCAGACAGAGCATGTAGTTGCCTAAGTTAAAATGTCTTAAATATATATTCCACCTGTATAGCCCTATAATAAATATATATCAGTAATTAAAAATTTAATTTTTGAATAGAATGTC
This sequence comes from Heterohyrax brucei, assembly GCA_028571685.1. NCBI lineage: Eukaryota > Metazoa > Chordata > Mammalia > Hyracoidea > Procaviidae > Heterohyrax > Heterohyrax brucei. Next base: position 87,958,285 of record CM053152.1, read on the forward strand.
TTTGGCTTTTTTTGGTATATTGTTTGCCCTGTTTTGAGTGTGATGTACGTATTTTTTATGACAAACATCTTTTACTGTAGTAAACCTCAAAATAGGTGAAATTCTGTTTTCCCCCCCTTTTAATACTGTTAAATATGATAGGAATATACTTATAAATTAACAACTTGTGTCTTGTAAATAGAAAACAAATATTGGACATTTTGACAATATGAAAATTAAAAAAAAAGGTTAAATAAGGTCTTAATGTAAGATGTGAACTTTCTTTTGCAGGTGAGAATGTGCTCTATGCTTACAAGACACAGAAATATGTTGCTATTTATACATCAAAGAGCGTGTCCATGCTGTATCTCTAGTACTCCATTTACACTGAATTATCTGTGAGCAGTGTCCTTGTCAGCTGCTGAAGATAATTTTCTTGCTTCCCTTTTTCAACCAACGATTACAGCAAATGTAGACCCAAATGTCGAATTCTCCTTTTCTTCGCCTTCCTCACTTGATTCAGGGTATTCACTGGACAAAGAAAATCATGTAGCCATCACTAAGTGCAATGTGGTTAATCACTATCCTATATGCTTTCTGTTAATGGTGTTAGATGATAATAAGTTTAGAAATGAATTGTCTAAAAATGAAAATTCTGTCACAGAAAATTCTTTAATATCAAATAAGAATTTTTGTGTTTATGAGATTTCTTTCTTGCCTTTGCAAGAGTTGTAAAATCCTCATCACTTGCCTCTTCCTTTAGTGTCTTTTCTGTGATGTCCGTGCCATACCCCTCTGCTGTCTTCTTCAAAGCCTTTTGTTTTGGAAAAACATGTCAGTTGTTTTTTTCTGCAGAAGGTGTGTTCATTGTTATGTAAATATCTGTAGCATACTCTCAGAGTGAAGTGTTGCTGACAGTGATTGCTAGGTGAGATGGTCCTGTGTTCCCTTGGGGTCCTGAAGCTTGAATTCTGTATAAACCTTGTACTCCATTGCCATCAAGTTGATTTCCGTTCTTGGTTACCCTGTGGGACAGAGTAGGGCTGTCCCAGGGGCTTTTCTGGGAGCTTCTGGTACATTTGAGCTTCTGGTTAGCATTCGAGCTCTTAACCACTGTGTCACCAGGGCTCCAAGTGCTGTATACTATCCACTAATCGAATGATTTTTCCTTTCTTCCTTTGTCTGTCCATCCGTACAGCTCTAACCATTTGGCACACTTTCCCACTCTGATGGAGCCTACCTTAAAGTTTATGAGAGTCAGAAAATAAATATTAACTACCAGAAGAGCACTTGGTCAGGGAGTGATTGTGTTTTAGAGCAGAATAAAGGGAAGGAATGGATAGTGGTTGGGATGGCAGTGGTGCTTATTTTAGGTAGAGTGGCTATTGGATCTTTATTCCTACTGCTTATGCCTACAAGGAATATAAGGCCATGTAGGGTCTCCTTTGTATAAGGCCCCTTGGATCTCACCCCCTACCCTTTTTCTGCACTTAGGGCGGCAGGCTCTTTCGGGCCCCTCGTGCTGCTCTCCTGTTGTTTGCCAGGCTATCTTCTGCTTGTTTTTACACTGAAATGTTCCTTTCCAGGAGAAGTCTTCCCTGAGTTCCAGTCCACATCAAACTCATCCTGTTAACTCTTGTTGTAGAGCATCCTTCCTCCTTTATTGCTCCTTATCCCCATGTATATAGTTTTATGTTTATTTAATGCCTTTCTCCCCAACCAGACTGTTAATTCATGAAGACAAAAACAATAATGGCTTTATTTATTTGATCTACTCTTAATGTATTCAGAATGAGTTAATAGTGAGTTATTATCTAATCAGTGTTTCAGTTCACTTGTAAATATTTTAAGAAATTAGGTGTGTGTTGCTACTTTCATGGTTAAGATTTCTTTGTCCTTTCGAAACTGCTAGGTACCCTGTTTTCTACTGGTCTTACCAATTTAAATAGTTGTTACTCTCATTACTCATTTTCTGTTAGCTTTACTTTTTCCCTCATATTACATATGCTTTTTAGAGGTTGTGATTGTGTCCTAATAAACCATATCTATCTCCTGCACCTAGAAAAGTTCTTATTTGAATGATTGAATGAGTGCCTAACTATTTTAGTGATTAATAGCAAGCTAAGTGAATGTTCAGAAGCTGTGTAAAAATTACATCTATTGGAAAAATCTTTCGGGGTGTAAAAACCCATAAAAAGTGGATTAGTGTATGAATTTTTGCTGGCAAAAACCTGTTCTTTCTAACTTTGAACAGTGTTTTATTTGGTAAATCACCTACTGTCCTTCATAATGTTATCTAAACACAGCAGTAGGGTTTTGTTGTGGTGGAAAAAAGAATAGAAAAAAGAATTGCAAAGTGAGTGATGTAACATGTATAAATATATATGTAAAATTATTGTAATTATGTTCTGAGATGGAGATGTTAGTTGGTAGTTTATCATGAGAAAATAGTCTAAATTATTTAATAGCAATTGACTAATAAAAGGAAACATAATGGCATATAGAGACCCATAGCTGATTATTTTATTATATAGATACATGTAGGTGTTATGTCACATGTAGGCACATACAGGTTTATGTCATCTCATTTCCTGGTGATCTTACAAACTATTATGTATTGCAGTTGACAGTTTTTCTTAAGTAATTCTTTGTATCCTCTGTTAAGAATCATTTTTATAATTTAGTCCTGACTTTTTGGTTGTGGTAGCAGTTGTGTTTTTAACCAAAGTGAAGTGTGTTGCTTCAGGTGTATTTCTAGGAGTAGGCAGGAATCAAAGAATCATGGCCAATCAGCGCCCTGCCGGTTGACCTTTTTCTTCTGGGGCCCTGTGATGAGTTTTGAAAGGGAGCGCCGGTGGTTGCAGGCCTGGCTGGGGGAACCTGCCTGGTGTGATGGCAGGTTCAAATCAAGCCCGGCAGTGTCGTCTTGTGCCTTCTTCGTGTGTTCTGCCAGTCCGCTGTATGGCTGCCACAGCAGTGCCCCCGCGCGTGGCATGATTGGTGAGGATTTACATGGGTGCTAATTAGAGTGGAATAAATGATTGGCTGCTTGCTGCATTGCCGTAAAGGGCGCCCAGATGTACGCACTCCATGAACATAATGTGCCCGGGCACGGCGCATCAAAGTTTGTCAGCTGCATTACCTCTGCTGGCTTAGGGCCTGTCGGAGGGAATTTGCTGATAATTGTCCCCAATGATTTAGTGTCTTACTTGGTGAAAGTGAAAGACCTCAAAATAATGTCTTGGCAACAGCATTTTTGATCCTTTAGGAAAATAACAAAATATGCCTAAATTTAACTGAGAATAATGAATAGATGACTGTAAGCTATGTATATTCAAATGATGATTTCTTATATTTTGATGTAGTTTCAAGTAAACAAAGTATCTGGTAAATTGGTATAATTAAATAAATAGATTTTTTAAAAAATTGCATAAACATCAGTCTTTCAGGCCAAATCAGGCCATGTTAAAACCATCCATGCATGTGTCTGGTAAAAGATTTAGCATGAAATTATTTTATTTATATTTGCAGCCACTGTTTCTAGAACTGAAACTTGGCTGCATGTAAAATGACAATATGTATTTTAAAATCCATAATCTATCTTCTTTGTAAATGTACACTTAGGAGCAAAATTCCCTTTGTGTTGCACTTATGCACAAAATCTGTAATATCTGATTACTCTGACATGTAATTTCGTAGTTACATGTTCATAATATTGATAATATATTAATGTACAATGATTAAATGGTTAAGCTGCCACATTAAGTTATGAGCAGGAACATTTATCCAGCACAGCTAAGCAGGCACAAAGCCTGTCTGTTTAGAGATGGCATTATTCAATCTCCAAGCGACTCCAGGATGTTAGCTGAACATTGATTCTCAGCTTTGATGCTGTGTGTACTGAGATGACCCAATACAGTTCAGTGATAAGGTTAAGTTAATTACTGGATCTGTGTTACACAGCTTCCACATGATTACTGCTGAGGAAGATTTTGATGCGTTTTGCTTTAATTAAGCAAAAGGGAATGAACGGGTATAATTGGTTTTTGAAATAATCCTGTCACTATCAACAAGCTGCATGCTTGGGTTTCTCCAACTTTGTTAAATACACTTACAGGAGCAAAATTCTATGAGGGGAAAGAAGTTGTTCCACTCTGTTCTGTGCAGAAATGTGACCCGTTAGCATTAATGTGCACTTACAAACAGTTTAAATAACACATTTTAAAAGAATTTAACCTAAAAATTAGTCTATTGGTAACTTTTGTTCAAAAAGATAATTAGGTTGTGTGTGTGTTCATGTGGATGTACTAAATGCATAACTTTAAATGAATTTCATGCTTTTGTACTTTTAAATGCAGTTTTCAATTAGGATAGATGTATTTTAACTTTAAAAAGTTTAGCACAGTCTTTTAGTGTTTATGGTTTTTGCACATTATCTCTATTTAATTGATTTGACTGATCCTGCAGAGTTTTCCCAACTGACTAGGAAAGTGAAAACGAAGGAAAGCTGTAAACTCTTCTAGTGTAGCATGAGACTTCTCATTTTTATTTTTTCTCATGTAGGGATGTTTCTTTTCATTTTAAAGTTCTAATATTTCTGTTATTGTGTGAGTTGCAGTGTATAGTTACACTTTTTTTGCGTGTGTGTCTTCTAATCAGCTTAACTATGTGGTGAGTGTAGTTCAGGAAAATGCTATATTGCCTTTACTGAGTGTATTTTTCCACTGTCCTCTGAAGGGACCTAGCCATTTTCCCATAGACATTAAAGTATTATGAGTATTGTCCTTATGGGCTTATGCAGCTCCGCATTAAGTGTTTGATTGTCAACATCGCCTGTTTTCTCTGCAGTTTATTGAAAAATTGTAGTAATATTTCTATAAACATATCTCAGTGATGCTTGTTCCAGTGAGCTAGTAAAAATGCTTTGTAAGCAATAATGAGCTTTAAGTTTTGCTAATTTATTTTTATTAGGTAATAAGACATGTTCACTGGTGTTTACCAGCTCACGAGTTGACGATCAAAATGAGTCAGTCCCAGTCCTTCATTTTTGCCCTTTCTGTCCTCAGTAGTACACTGCATGCACCTGAACAGGGATGGGAGACAGGGTGTCAGAACAAGGGGCTGACTTGACCTGGCTGATGAAGAGGGACACTTATATGTACCTTAACCAGATAAAGCTGTCATTTCACCAAGTGACTGCAATAAACTTTTAAATTACTGTCTTCTCACTGATGGGAAAAATAAGCTTCCCCAGCCCTTAAAGCGGGAGTCAGCTGCCTTTTCCTGTGAAGACCCCCAACAGCAAACATTTTAGGCTTTGTAGGCCTGAATGAGAAAAAACAAATTTCCAGGATTGTATTTTATTGAACAAACTCAAATTGGCTGGCAAATATAATATTAAAATAATTGAGTACAGTTATTTCTTAGTACAGGTGTATTAATGAGAAGACTGGAGTTTTTCCTTTTGGGATAAAATTTTGTTCCATGGGGTTTCATTGTCAGTGTTCCTTATTGTCTTTGTTATCTAATGCTGCTATAACAAAAATGCCACAAGTGGATGGCTTTAACATAAGTAGATTAATTCCCTCATGGTCTAGGAGGCCAGAAGTCCAATTCAGGGGGCGAGCTCTGAGGGGAGCCTTTCTTTCGCTGTGGGCTGTGCTAGAAAGTCTTGTTATCACTCTTCCCTGGTTCAGGAGCTTCTCAGCACAGGGAGCCCGGGTCTAACGGAGGTGCTATTCTTCTGGCTCGTTTCTTGGTGGTATGAAGTTTTCTTGTCTCTGCTTGCTTCTGTCTTTAATATCTCAAAAGACGTGGATTCAAGGTAACAACCTAATCTTGTAAATTGGATCCTGCCTCATTAACATAAAGACCTTTAATCCTGCCTTATTAACATATAGAGGTAGGATTTACAACACGTAAGAGAATCACATTGGATGATACAATGGTGCACAGTCACACAACACTGAGAATCATGGCCTAGCCAAGCTGATCCACATTTCGGGGGAGGGGGACACAATTCAATTCATAACATCTATTATCAAATTGATAGTAAATGTTCATATATAAAAAGCTGTTTTTAGTAACTCACCATCAGACAAACATGTAAACAGACCCTTTGCCGTCAGGTTGATTCTCATTCACGGCTGCTTTGTTGGACAGGGTAGAACTGCCCCATAGGGTTTCTGGATATGGCTGGTGAACTTGAAGTGTGGATCTGGGGGTGAGGAGACGAGCTGTTAGCCCCTGCACTACTAGGGCTCCTGTTAGCTCGAAGGCTGTCCGGTCCCAGACAGGCCGCCGTCAGGATTTGACGTGTGAGCTGGAGTTAGCTAGCCTCTGAGTTAAAGGTTAAGTCTGAATGAGTATATGCGAAGGTTAAGTAAGAAGAGATTGCTAAAAGATGACTTTTAAACTATTTTCCATCTTTTAGAGGCCGTATTTCTGGGAATACTTATCGAGGAGTATACAAATTTTTAAGACATGGGAACTATTTTTAAGACATTGGGACCACTTTCACAATTACCATAAAAGTTGAAAGCTATGAGACTCCTATGTTGTAGAGTCCTATAAGATACTATATTTTAATAAATAAATGGTGTCAAAGGGGAGCTGTTTTGCATGGAGGAACTCCACACTGTATAAAAGAATTTCAAGCTATAGAAAATTACTAATATTTAGGGAAAAAACTTATACATTCAGAAAAGTCACTTTTGAAAATGCTTTTCTAAAGCCAGCCAAACCCAATGCCAAGTGCCGTCGAGTCTCTTAAATATGTCAGTCTGAAAGTAAAAATTAAAACACACTGAAATGTTATTTACTCATATCTAGTCTAAGAGAAATAAAGTCTTAGTCAACTGGTAATGAAATGAGAAACAACAGATGGTTTTATAGCGCAGTTGTTAAGGGTGCAGGCTCTTGAGTGAGAATGCCTGAGTTTGAAACCTGGCTTTGACCTTTCACTTACCATCTACCAGCTGCAAGAGTGAATAGAAACTTTTCTTTTGAAGAGTGAATAGAAACTACTACTCCCCCTTTTTTTTGAATTTCTTTACTTGGTGTTCCTTAGCACAATCGAGACAATCTAGGACTTTCAAAGGGAAATTCCAAGGAAAAAAGAAACCTTTCAGGCACTAAAAATAGTCTGATTTCACAAAGTATAAATTTGTGATAGCCCTGGAAACCTGGCCAGAGTCCCTGTCCATGTGCTTGCTGTGATGGGTGTGTTCCAGTGGCTTGGCTCCTAACAACTTCACAGGTAGTTTTTCTGGAGTCCTCATCTCCTAGTGTCTGTCTCATGTTGAGTCCTACACCTGTATTGGTTTTTTCTTGTAACAGAGTTTTCTTTTCTTCATACAGGTCAGACCCAGACATATCACCACATCTTAGAACATGCTGAACAGGCATTGGTGCAGTGATTTGATTAACAGCCATGGGTAGACCAAGATAAAAATCCAGCCAAACTACTTTCTCACATAAGTGCAAGTTACTTAAGTGTTTTGAGCCCTTCTTTCTTCTTCTGTGTCAGGAGTTGGTAAAGATTTGTGGGGCAGGTCTGGCTTGCTGCCACTTTGCAAATAAAGTTTTATTAGAACACTACCATGCTCATGTGTTTAATCTGTTGTCTAAGACTTCTTTCACTATACAGTGGAGATTTGAGTAGCTGTGACAGAGACCAAATGGCTGGCAAACATTTACTGTGTGGTCCTTTATAGAAAAAGTTTGTCAAATCCTGTGCTGTTTAATGTAGAAATAATGAGCAATGTATTCTATTGTGAAGATTAAATGCAGTAATGTCTGTAAAGTACCTGTACCTGTGGCTGTAAACTAAGTAAATGATTGCCCTTAATTATATGTCATTGTGTCCCATACTGTTGTTGTTAGGAGCTGGTGAATTGGTTCCCACTCTTAGTAACTCCGTGTATGATAGAAGAAACCACTGCCCAGTCCTGCGCCATCCTCACAGTTAGTGCTATGTCTGAGCTCATTGTTGCAGCCACTGTACCAGTCCATCTCTTTAAGGATCTTTCTCCTTTTTTCTGACCTTCTGCTTTACCAAGCATGATGTCCTTCTCCATGATTTTGTCCCTCCTAATAACATGACCAGAGTACGCGAGAACTGTAATAGGAACCATACATACTGAATTGTACATGTAAATTAATTGAAGGTCTTTGTGTTACAGGCTTTTAATAACTTTGTTGTAAGAATTGCTATTTAAGTGCTTAAGATGTAATGAAAGCTCACTATCAGTGTTGGTGGTTGAAATTAGAGTTAATCATGTTCTAAGAAATTATGCCAATGCCAAGTACAGTGGTGAGGTAAACAAACAGATGTGCTTTCTAAGGGTGCCTTCCCTGAAATCTGACTCTGAGATGGTGTATGCAGGAAATACTGGAAAGTGACCAGAATCAACACCTCTAGGCAGTATAAGAGTTAGGACTAGGTAAAGGGAGCATTGACCTGTAGAGCTGTGTGGCAAAGACCTTGCTTTGCCTAGGGTGTGGATGTGTGAGTGTGTCAGCCTTACCATTACAGGCAGATAGGGCACTTTCTCTTTGTCCTGGGAAGCGCAGGGCTGCTGGGAGGGCTCACTTAAGCTGGGTGTCAGGCACTTGCTCACTGAAGGAAAACATCCTTTTGAAATAACGTGGAGGCCTGTGGACAATGTGGCGACAGAAAAGTCCATGTAGAGAATAGTCCGTGTGAATGCACTTGAATAAAAACAAGTGCAAACATGGCCTTTGAAGACCAGAAGGAAGAAGCCAGTATGGGGAGCCCCGTGGCCTGGCCCCTTCCTTCTTCCTGCTTTCTCACCTGGCTCCATGCACACCCCTGGGCTGTGTCTGTGCACTCAGGAGCTATAAAAAAAGATGCTTATAGGAAGAGTGGGCCCTCTCGGTGCAGCCAGGTTAGCGCCCCTGGGTGCTGAGTTCTCGGGGAGAGGGTCAAGAGTCAGAGCACAGAGGGATTTTGAGGCCATCCTAAATGTTTTGGAGACTGACTACTCCAAGACAGGGCCTCATGAGTTGAGGAGCAGTAAGTTTCTCAACCTGAGGAGTAGTCAGTGTTTACGTACGGAACCTCTTGTACCCTTGTAAAACTGATACTGTACCATCTCATACTTTACTCAACAGTGGCAGGGAAAAAGCATGTAAGAATTTAGAATAAAACATCTTTGGTATTTCCAAAATTCTGTGATTTTATTGAACTAAGTCTTGAATATGTGGTGAATTAACACCTTCATAAATCCCATTGTTTAAATTAGAAAATGACAGGAAGACAATATCATACATTAAACAAACTTCAATATTGTTGTATGTTTATTCAAGTCCTGGGAAAAACTGGGGTAGATTTACCTAAAACATTTAAAAATTTTAATTTACTTTTACATATTGCAGTAAAATATGCATTTATTAGTATGATGTGGCTGAAACATGGTAATAGTGGTAACTAAATGCTGTTGAGTTGGTTCTGCCTCACCGTGACCCTGTGTACAATAGAACAGAATGTAGCCTGGTCCTGTGCCATCTTCAGCCATTGTTGCTGCCTGTGTGTCAGTCCATTTCGTTGATGGTCTTCCTGTTTTTTGTTTGCTCTCTACTTTATTAAGCGTGATGTCCTTTTCCTAATGACATGTCCAGAGTAACTGAGATGCAGTCACAGTCTATGGAGCTTTCTGGCTGTACTTCTTTCAAGACAAATTTGTTCTTCTGACAATTGATGGTATGTTCAATATTCCTCACCAACACTGTAATTCAAATGCATCAATGTATTAAAACATAGCTTCAGTTAAATTCTGTTATAATAATACTAATAATTATTTTTCTCATTTAGTTATTCCTTGCATATCATCCTCCAGTAAGCAGATTTTACTCTGGCTAGAGGAAGGAGAGTGGGTGGAGAGGAGGGGAAGGAAGACTGTTGGGAGGATGCGACGTATATGGAGCAGAGAGGAATAGCGTGCTGTTACCGGGCAGGGAGAGCAGTGGAAGCTGCATGTAAGTGGCATGTAAATTTATATGGGAATGTACATTTTCACTCAGTCATAATTAAAAAAAAAAGATATTTGAAAAATATGGCTGAGATTGTTTTGTCTTGGTATTTTAACAATAATCAAGAAATAATCTTCTTGACTTTAATGCTGGAAAAGTTTGTTAAAAGAGAAATATTCTTCTTCTGACTCTGCCACTGTGCTCATATGTCTTTTAATGCATGAATCTTCTAATGGTGTGTACAGTGGTGCTGTACTTCAGGGAATAGCATATGCTCTAACGGTATATGATGTCCTGCTGTTTGATGACTACTAGAGATGCAATAGTAGTGGTCACTGTAAATATTTTAAATTTGGAACAATTTACGCCCTGCAGATAAATTATTGTGCAATAGCTATTTCTTTCTAAATGACAGTTAATGGACTTACATTCTGGATACTGTGCCAAGCATAATATGGTTGAGTTAAAAGTGATGATCAGAAGACTAAGGTTAGTATGTTTCCTAGAAGACTTGGAATAATTTGGCATTGTGCACTGATGTGCAGACATTGTAGTCAAGCCTCATCACATTTCTCTGTTTATACACTGCAGTGGAGGTGGTGACTTGTGCATTTGATCATATCACAGAAGAGATAATTGAAAAGTAGCTGTCTCACATCCAGTGAGGTTTTTAAAAAATAGGTTTGAATAATAGTTTGTTTCAAATAGTACTCTTGCCTCTTTTTAATAATATAGGATAGCCATAACCTGTAGTTTCACTTATTGCTAGAAAAAGTATAATTGCAAAAATTAACTTGTCATATACCATAGCTCAGCAAAGTAACTCTCCTCTAAGTCCATGGTCACAGTATGTTGTTTTGCAGTTCAGCATCTGGCTCTGTGGGATGCTGATGGTTTCTATGAAGAAAAGTGCCAGGGTGAACAATTAAGTGCAAGATGACAGCATAAAATACAATCATTATGGTTATACTGAAGACGCATTTATGAATTTTGCAGATAACTGTCATTTTTCTACTCATATTTTCTGTTGCTTTGTTTGCTTGATAATTTTAGTACAATTTATGTATTCTTCTATAAAGTGAACAATGCCGTTTTAATTATCCTGCCACTTGTTTACATCTTCCTTGTTTGTCAGTTTTGAAGACTAATGATAACTCTTTTACCATGTTCTGACACGATGCTTTCAACTTTATTTCAAATTGAAGAATTAAAAAAAAAAAATCATATGCCAGGTATATGAGTAAAACTTCTTCTGATTATTAGTGTCCCAGCCTGTGTGGATTGAGTAATGCTTATCACCTTTTATGTTGAGATTTAACCATAGTTTCCTTATAATGTCAGATAGTGTTTTTTATAGTATTGATTCTCTGATTTGGTAGGGTGTTAAACCAGCCTGACACACAGAGTCAGATAACCAAAAACAAAACAGCAACAACAAAAAAACCAAATTCATTTGCTCTGGATTCAATTCCAACTCATACATAATGACCCTATAGAACAAAGTAGAACTGTCCCGTAGAGATTCCAAGGAGTACCTGATGGATTTGAACTGCTGACCCTTTGGTTAGCAGCTGTAGCACTTAACCACTATGCCACCCATGTTTCCACAGAGGAAATGAAGGCAGATCATATTTTCACAAGAGCAAATGAAATATAAAAACTGTTGACACATCTAATGTTTTTATATCCTCTTTGCTTTTACTTATGATAATATAATCTGCCTTCGGTACAACCACTACTTGTAGGAGTAATGGAGGGTGAGTTTCTATGAAAAGCTGAGGCTCCTGTGTCATCTTCAGGGTGCTCCCCTTAGGTGTAACCTGTTTCTGCTGCAGTACGTCCTGTCTGGCTGCCAGCCTTACCTTTCACTATTGCTTTATCTATAGGACATAGGTTATGTTCTTTAATCCTACTGTGTGCTGGGTACTGTACTAGGCTCTGGGACATTATGGCAAAAAGGTACAGTTAGCGCAAGAAGCTTGCAGCCAGTTAAGACACTGTGTAGTGACCCTAGGTGTAAGAGAGTCTAGGTGCAGGGTCTTCAGCCAGGCTGCCTGGCCCAAAGGACGTGGGAATGCTGTCACATTGTGTCTTTCAAGGCCTTATCCATCAAATGGTGTTGAGCAGATGGTTGAATTACTGACTTGAGGTATTGATAATTTACGTCTTAAAACTTTTTTTAATTTTAATTATTTTACATGGGAATCTTTGCAAATATAACTTCACTGCCTTCTCTTTTGGGGACTGCTGCATACCATGATTGTATATTCCCTTGATGTCTCAGGATTTTCACTTTGATCACGACTGTGCTGGATTGACTCTTAGGGTATTTTGAGCTGGAGCAGCTGTTTTCACATATCTGATTGATCCCATAGTACTGTGTTATTTAGTTTTCCTGTCTGCTTTTTCTACATTTTCTCTTCTTTACTGATTGACTGCTGTCAGAATCATGTCTGTAGTAGTGCAGTTTTTCTCCATTGTTTGCTGGGAATTGGAAACCAGCCAGCCAGCTGTACTGATACAGATCAGGAAAGGTGCAGGGTTCACAGTAAGGAATTTGGAGTCTCTTCTTTAATAACCATGCTAGAATTCACACACAAAGTCCTCTTGAGTGTTCTTCTGCACGAGTCTCTCTTTATTTATAACTGTGCTTCATGGGTCATGTTGCCACATTGTGAGTTTTTGGTAGGAGGGGTTTTTGTGTTTGTCTCTTGTGATACAGTTCATTTTGTTTTCATTGCTTTTATGGCATGACCTAACATGTTTTGTTTCACTGCATGACAGTTTGAAATGGTTGGTTGGCTGTATTTTAACAATTAAAGGTTAGAGCCTACTTTATCCATGTGTTCTTGTAAACCTTATTTCAGTTATAGTATCATGCAGACCCACTTTTTTGTGGTGATCGATTTTGAGTAAATTAAAGTGTGTATCAGTGTTGTTTATTAATTGAAGCAGGTTCATGAATGACTGACTGAGATCAGGCATGTCAGCCTAGGAATTAGTTGTCCTGTGAACTTGGCAATAAAGTAGCTCTGGGCCATTATTAGTCCACCATCCCTTTTCAGTTGGTCTCGCACTCCACTCAAGTTGGCTTAGTTCTAGCAAGAGTGACTGTTGGTCCTACCCTCGAGGAATGGAGAATTTAGTTGGTAAATCAGATTAAACAAACAGCACAAATTTCTGGGATCAAAACAAGCAAATAGTAGAAACCCATAGAATAAAACATGATTTTAAATATTCAGTCTTCCCTGCTAATTGATGGTATAAATCACTATGTCTGTTAATTCTTGTTTGTAGGTCAGCCTGCTTATTTTGGTGGGTTCATTTCAAGTACATTGAAATAGATTACCTGTTACAGTTAAACGTTATTTTTACTATTTTGTTGTTGTCTGTTGTGACTGTTAATGCCTACTTAATGCCTTTAGGTAGATGGATTTATACATATTTGGACTCAAAGCTTCGTAGAGAAGCTGGAACTTCAGATATTAAGCTCATATTAATTTGCCAAGCCAAGCCAAATTAATTTAGGGAATACTTTTATTTTACATAGTTTTTAAAGATTACTTGCCGTAGGTTATTAGTGACAGAATTGGAGCAAGTAATTTAAAAGGCATATATCATGTTGATGGAGTATTTCTGTGAGCAAGTATTCTACTTTCTTCTGAATCTTTCTTGTGATAGTGACAATTAAGAAACAAAAATAGAATTAACGTTTCTGAAGCAAAGTCAAGTATGTTTTGGAACATAACCCATGGCTGCTCAAAATATGCACATTGTTGTTTAGTATGTATGTTGTGTTCTATTCATATAAGAATTACTTTTTAATATATTTCTAAAATTTGAAAATAAAATAGTGAACGCTGTTTCATGATTTTATGTGTAACTTTAGATATAAGCATTTAAGTTATGAGAATAGTATTAAAATTGATTACATTATTTTTAGTGGTGTTACAGATAAAACTACTTTTTGGGGCATAAATGCTAAGTCGTAGATCCATAAAAGAAAACCAGACCCACTGCCACTGAGTCGATTTCAAATCATAGTGATCATATAGAACAGAGTATAGCTGCCCTGTACAGTTTCCAAGAAGTGCCTCACAGATTTGAACTGCTGACCTTTTTTGGTTAGCAGCTGTAGCCCTTAACCACTATGCCACCAGGGAGTTGTGCATACATAGCATATGTATACATTTATATATTGAGAGAGTGAGATATACCATCTTTACCTTTTAAAACACGTATATGTGTATGGGTGTGTATACATGCAAGTCTTGTAACATTTCCAGATTCGCCTAGATGATTGTAAACTAGCTTTCTTTTTTGCCTCCTTCAGTTTTAGGAATGCAGAAATTATGTATAAAGTGATAATAGTGAAGTCATTCTGTTTCGTAGTACAGTGAGTTATCTGGGACAATTGCTGTTACAAAGGAATTTTTTTGCTTCACCTTTGGTTTAGAAAGAAAGGTATGTCAGTGTTGTACTTCTGTTTCAGTGATGGTAACGTTTTGGAAGTGGATTACCTGAACTTTATTCTGAGATGCCTCTGGGCTGAAAGGCCAACCTTTTGGTTAGTAGTGGAATGCTTTCTGTTTGCCACCAGGACCTGCCCCATAGGATTTTCAAGGAACGGCTGGTAGATTTGAACTGCTGACCGTTTGGTTAGCAGTTGTAGTATGCCATAGCTCTTAACCAGTGCACCACCAGGACCCCCTCTGTTGGGTGTCAAAAAATCTGTTGCCAATGGGTTGATTCCCACTCATAGTGACCCTAGTGACCCCGTTGGACAGAGTAGGACTGCCCCATCAAGTTTTCAAGCAGCTGCTGGTAGATTTGGACTCCTGAGTTTTTGGTTAGCAGCTGTAGCTCTTAGTCAGTGCAATACCAGGGCTCCATCAGTTGGCTAGTAATGTTTTATTCTAGTAAAGTGTTGCAATAGCATACTTTGCATTCTGTGAATCTGTGGAGTACATAGACATGATATATTCAAGATGAATCAGACTATAAAAATTATTTATTTACTTATTTCTCACATGATAACTGTTGCGGCTTTCAGTAGTAAAACTGAATTATGTATACAGATCTAAAAACAGTCTATGAGCTATGATATCATGATCCTTATACAGCTGTAGTTAAATAATTTGTATGACCAGTTCTTGCTGTTTAAAATAAAACAGGGATTTTCTTTCTTTTAGCTTCCAAATACTTTTTAATGTATGTCAGTTTTTATAGTACACCTGTTAAAATTTAATCCTCTTAAATTTGACACAGACCGAATGCTGAAAACAAATTAAAAAACTTTAATAAATTTAAAAAAGTATAACTTGTTTATGCTTTTACATTTTCCTCACATTTCAAATTGTATTGCTTTCTTTTAAATAGATATGTAAGGCTCATATACTTTTAAACCATTATTCACTCATTGTTTCTATTTGCTTATATTCTCAGAACCTTTATTGAAGAGTAATTTATGTACAATAAGATTTGTCTACTGAAAGTGTGCAATTCAATGAGTTTTGACAGTTGTATATACCTCTGAAGCTATCCTCAGAATCAAGATCAAAACACATTTCCATCACCCCAAAAGTACACTGTTCCTCTTTGCCTTTGGTCCATCCTTCCTTTTCACCTGCCATGGGCAACCAATGAGCTGCATTTTGTCACCTTTGATTAGGTTTCTAAGTCGTTTAGTATATACTCTTGAATAAAAGTGTAGACATTGGTTTTTGTTTCTCTGGAGTAATTACCAGTCAGTGAAACCATTGGATTTTATGATAACTTTTAAAGAAAATGCCAGAGAGTTTTTTCTACAGTGTTTATACCATTTTACATTAGGCTGGCAATGAATTAGGGGTTCAGTTGTTCCACATCCTGGCCACCACATGATATTGTCAGTCTTTTTAATGTAGCCATCCTGATGGGTGTGTGGAACCCTGGTGGCCCAAGCGTTAAGAGGCTAGTTGCTAACAAAAGGTTGGAAGTTCAACTTCCCCAGCCACTCCTTGAAAACCCTGTGAAGCAGCTCTGCTGTGTCCTGTAGGATTGCTGTGAGTTGCAGTCGACTCCATGACAACGGGTTCGGTATTCTTTTGTGTGTAGTAGTAGGTGTGTAGGGTGTTTACTGGAGTTTTAATTTGCATTTTCTTGATGATTAGTGGTATAGAACTTTTCTTCCCCCCCCCCCCCCCGTGCTTGTTAGGTATAGGTGACAGTTTCCTCATTGTAGTATTAGTTTTTTGTAATCTCCTTCGGTATTTCCATATTTATTATTTTATCTACCCAGCAATCTAGAGTTTGCTAAATTTGATAGAATGTAGCTGATAGAATGTAGCTGGTAGAACATGTTTGTATTAAAAATTGTATGGCTTACTTGTGTGCATGTGTAAATCTCAAACTATATCTAATTCCAGATTGAATTTAAAATAGTTTTAGCATCTTCTTATAATCCATTCATTTGCTGTTTAAAGAGATCACTTTGACTATTTCTTTCTTTCTGTCTCTTTTTTAAGTTGTATTCATTAGCAGTGTTCTGGAAGTCCTAATCCAGTGCCTGTTACTTGTATTGCTCTTTTTTCATTTTTTAAAATTGTACATTACACTTTACAGAACAAACCAGCTTCTCCTTAAATAGTAAACACACTATTTTATGACATGTCAACACTCTCTCTTTTTATCTTTTTTTCCCAGTCACCAGCTTTCCTGTCTCTTCTAGCCTTCTTGTCCTTGCCCCTTGGCTTGATGTGCTCCTTCAGTCTTGTTTTGTTTTATGGGTATATCTAATCTTTGAATGAAAGGTGAACCTCAGGAGTAACTTCATTACTGAGCTGAAAAGGTGTCCAAGGGCCATATTCTTGGAATTTCTTCAGTCTCTGTCAAGCCAGTAAGTCTCGTCTTTTGTTTGAGAGTTAGAATTCCGTTCTATATTTTTCTTGAGTATACCCAGGATGTTCTGTTGTGATCTGTGTCATATCAGTCAGTGGTGGCAGCCAGGGATCATCTAGTTGTGCTAGGCTCAGTCTGGTGGAGGCTGTGGTAGTTGTGGTCTGTAGCCTATGGGGACTAATCTTTCATTTGTGTCTGTAGTTTTCTTTACTCTCCCTTGCTGAAGGAGTGAGAGCAGTGGAGTATATTTTAGATGGCCACTCACAGGCTTTTAAGACCCCGGATGCTACTCACCAAAGTAGAACAGCTATTATTATTTTTTAAATCTGTTTACTAATCCATTATTATTTTTTCACTGTGTTTTAAATGAAAGTTTACAATTTGAGTCAATTTCTCATAGAAAAACATATAATTTGTCTTGTGACCATCTAGCTGCTCTCCCCAACTCTGTGACCGAACATTCTTCCTGTCACTCTGTGTTTCCGAAGTCCATTCAACCAACTGCTGTCCCCCTCTGCCTTTTCATCTCACCCCTGGACAGGAGCTGCGCAGTTAGTCTCCTGTATCTACTTAAGCCAAGAAGTATATTCTTCAGCAGGATCATGTTGTGCCTCATAGACCAGTTCAGTCTTTGTCTGAGGAGTTGGCTTCCAGAATGGTTTCACTTCGGGCCTAAGGGAGAGTCTGTGGGCCATGCCTTTCAGGAACCCTCCAGTGTGTCACACCATGGAATCTGGTCTGTTTACTGGAGTTCCAGTTCTGCATGCTGCATTTCTACTACTGCATCAGGGACTCTGTGGAGTGTCCTGTCAGGGCAGTCATTGGAGGTAGCCTAGTACCATCTGGTTCTTCCAGTTTCATGCTAATTGGCTTCTTCATTTTTAAATGAGTTTTTTTTTCATCCTTGGTATATGCTAAATACTGCTTTCTTTTCATTTGAATGTTTTCTCATGTAGCTTCCTGTTTGAGTGGGTTGTATTATGTAAATGAAAAATACTTAGACTATTTCAAACAATATGTGTTAGAATTTGGTATAAAATACAATTTTTGAATAACACAGAATTGATATTTCCTTTCTACCTGAGGCCACTTCTCTTTTGGACAACCCAATGTTGCGCTAATTGGGTGCTGAGGTTTTTCCTGTGATCCTCTTACGGCTGTGCAGTGTTTTGGAGCTTCCCATCTGGGTTATAGAAGTTGGGAAGATAGTGTTTCAGTTCTTTATACTTCTGTAGATCATTTTTGTGCTCAGCTGCCAGTCAGGTGGTGGGGTGGTGTAGTAGAAATACATTGTATGGAGCACAGTTTTATGTAGAGTAGTTTTCTAGCTCAGTGACATGTGACGTGTATTCTCTGTGTCCTCCCTGTTTGGCTCCCCTTCCCAGTCAGCACTCACTAAGGGTTCACTGCATTTTGTTCTCTTACATCCAGATTTGCTTTTTGTGTTTAAGAATCGTGGCTAAAAGTGTAGTTTAATTATAAGACACCATGATGGATCATCTCATTACAAAAGAGTGATTCTGGCTAATATCTTACATAGTGTATTTCCTGCATGTACAATAATATAGGGCTGACCACCAAGCCTGAGTCATTACAGCCAATAATGTATGTCTGAGCCTGGAAGAATAATTTTACTTTTGAAAATAAAATGGAAAAGGAGAACCAAATGTTAAGATGCATAAACCAGTTGCTGGAAAGTATGAAGCAGCAATATATTGAGAAATAATTTTGAATAGGTGTATGTGTATTTACTTTAATTTACATAATAAACAAATTTTGTTAACAGACCTTACTTTGCTAGCAGTGAATCTTCTTTTGTCATATACGGTCAGGATATTGCCAGTTAGTATATATTCTACATGTAGCGTTAAGCATGGCCTACGAAGCTACACTAATTTGACCAAGCCTATGATGTAAATCATAGATTTTTAAGTTAATGTGCATTAATTTTCATCTTTACAAACTCAAGTTTTTATCATGCAGAATTTAAAGGTATTAGACTTATTGTATTCATTGTTGGATGTAACTGTGGCCTGGATGAAATGCAGTTGTGAATTTTACTTAGTCCTTACATTGGCCTATATAATAGCTCATCTTTGTGGAGGTGAGTTATAAGTTCTAATCCACTCTATTGTGAAACTTAAGCGATTTTTACGTTTTCTTTTTAATGGGAAACAAGATCATTTGCTAAAGTCATCGACAGTTAAAATTAATTCATTCAGTGCACCTCAACAAACAGAACTTTCTATTATCTGTCAGTCTGTGATAAACAAAATGTGGTTTTGTCTTTCCTAACCCTGTTGGCATAGTGGTCAGCAGTTTGAATCCACCAGATGCCGCGTGGAGGCTGAATGAGGCAGTTCTACTCTGTTCTGTAGGATTGCTCTAAGTTTGAGTCAACTTGATGGCAACAAGTTTTTGGCTTCATGTAAATATTCAGGTCACATGGATGGGAAAGCAGCGAGTGAAGGTTTCAAGACGGATATTACAACCGAGATTTTCAACTCCCAACACTAAGGAGAAGACGGCAATAGGTAGAAGATGGTCAGAGAGTCAGCCATGAAATGAGTCAGAATTTTTGAGGAATTCTGGTCTTTGGCATTCTGACTCAGTGTTTTCTTATCTAAGACCCTAGGACCAGGCATACTGGTAAGTTTTTGGGATTCAGGAAGACTATAAAGTATATGTATCAAGTGTTTAATGGTTCTGCGTGGTCTCCTCCTAACTCTGATTTCCACTGTGTTCCGTGTTGTGAATGTTCACACTGAGATGTTGATGGGTCCAGCCACCTCCGTGCAGGGGGCAATTTAGGTAGTAGCCAGGAAAGCTCAGAGTTTTGTAAGAAGGGTTAGCGCCTGAGAAGTGACTAAGATTACATGAGAGGAGCATGCAGTAAGAAAGGAGTTTGTGGACAGAACTTGGGAGTCACATGCAGAGAGCTGGGAAGAGGAGGAAACATGGTAAAGAAATGAAGTAGATGCACAACCCACAGGATAGATTTCAAGACTAAATACTAGCTGGCAGTATCGAGTAGTAATGAGTTAAAGGAAAACCCTTCTTTCAGTTTGTGCTGTGCTTTCATCATCCTTCTGTTTACAGTGGATTTACAGTGTGTGGATAGTTTCTGTTAATTTGTTTCTCCAGTGCTGCATGAGAAACTGCTGTTTCCATTGTGAGCACCAAGACAGTTTTTGATTTAAATGCAGAATCTACTTCAGGTTCCTGGTTTATTACAACACCCATCAGTATCTTATTTTTATGATCAGTACCCGTTTTTTATGCTGACTGTAGGTAACTGGTGGCTTCTGCTAAAATATGTTTACTCTTGGAACTAAGAGTCCTATCCTGGTGGTGTAGTGGTTAAGTGCTATGTCTGCTATCTAAAACATCGACAGCTCAGATCTTCCAGGCACTCCTTGGAAACTCTGTGGGGCAGTTCTGCTCTGACCTGTAATGTCGCTATGAGTCAGTATTGACTCAGTGGCACTGGGTTTTTTGGGTTTTTATTCTGGCTCTTATCTTATACTCTTCTTCAGAAGTTAGCTTTGACTCAACATTTACTGTTTACTTGAGGGAGTGCTGGCTATCACTAGAGAGAGAGTTATCAGTGAAAGATGAAAAGACACCTGGAACTTCCTTAATCACCCTGTGGTCAGCTTAGTCTGTTATTCTTGTTGTTTGTGAATTAATTTTTCTATGGAACTTTTCTCCAACTAGAGGAATGATTTCAAAAATTCACTGTCTCCCAGAATTTCTAGATATACCAGGGGAAAAGGTGAAATGTCCTTTTTTTTTCTTGCATATACACTGGTTTGTTCTTTTAGTCACATGCTATAAATGAATTTTTTTTTGTAGGGAAATCCAGTATATGTAAAATATGCATGATGCTGCAGGAATAGCAAACCTGAATTAAATAAAACTATTAGTCAGATACATTAAGAAATATACATTAATAAGTTTCAGTTTGGTGTGTAAAACCCATGGACAGACAGTACTGGTTTGTTCATTTTTCTCCACTTATTGTGGATCTAGAGTATTTGCTTGTTTCCGGTATAAATAGTATAACAGAATTAAATACTTTTTCCATATTATTTTTAGAAACCATCCTAAGAATGGTAAGATTTTAAGAAGTGCTAACAGCATCAGTATAACATTTTTGGTTTGTAGTGTTAGAGTAGCTATATTTCATAGTACTATTTGGTAGTAATGGAGTATGCGTACCATACTTCAAAGTTACGCATCCCTGAAAGGAGGCACACTTTGGAGAATTAAAGGTGATTTCTTCCAATTGGATTGGAGAGTCGAGTTTGTTGAGTTATGATGGTCCATTATTCATTCAACACATGTTTACTTAGCACTGTATGCCAGGTGCTGTTCTGAAGTCCTGAGGGACCGTGCTGATTAAATAGTGAGCAGGCTCACAGTATCTGCTTTTTGATGTTGTTAAAGAAAATCAGTGTGTTGAAGTTGGTTTGGAATTTTCAGTGTTTGGGGGAGTTCTACATGTTATTTATAGTTTTTAATATTGTCTAGCTTCTCTAGCTAGAATGTTTTCTAAAACATGCAGTGTGTTACTTTACCAATCCACATTAAAATGTCAGAATTGTCCATCCTCTCTGGAAAATTAACATCTGACAAATAATTTAAGCCCTGCTCGTTGATACATGGGAGTTGCTTTTTTTTTTTTTTTCCTTGAGTGGGAAACAATTGCTGCCTGTGTTCTGTAGTGACCAGAAGTAGCTCCTCTCACAAAGGTGTGGCATTTTCTCTTGTGCTCAGGTATGCTGCTGTTTCTGGTTTGGCTGTCTCTGGGAACTATTTTTTGGCTTTGCCCTTTAGTGGTGTGCCTATTCAACACTGATTGCATCCAGTGGAGTTTCACCACAGTCCCATGATCCTTATTCTTGCCCTCTGGTCGGGTACCTGTTCAACACTGTTGGCGTGGAGTTGGGTTTCGTCATTGTCCAGGTCCTTATTCTATGCTGTTCTTCAGAGATGATTAGCAACTTCGACTTTTGACTTAAATGTTATTGTTACTCTATAAATTTACTACTGCATTCACTGTTCTTCAGAGAGCCCTTTAGGTTTATAGAAGAAATGTTTCCTGTCAAAAATTCTCCCAATGTAGAAACAGTAGAAGAGAATGTTTAAATAAGTATTTTGTGCAATTGTTTGTAAAGTAAAAACATGACTACCCTGTAACTCAAAACATTTCCCATAAAGATCATTGTTGACCTTTATTTAACAATAGCCTAGATTTGTTTTCCTGAATTTCTCATGCATCAATACAATTAAATTTAAAGAGCTTTACTGAGAGTTATGCATTGGATGTTTAGACTTATATTTTAAATCTTAATTATAGGATATATTCTCTCTGTTATTTTTTCTTTTTGTTACCTCTTTTTAAGTGAGGCAGAATATTTTCGATGAAGGATTTCCTGGAACCATATAAAACCACCAATGACAACAATAACAAAATAAACTCATTCCTATTGTGTCAATTCTGACTCAGATTGACTCTGCCAGATACAGTATAACTAACCCATAGGTTTTGAAGAAGGTATCGGACAGTTTTGTTTATTTACTTTTTTTTTCCTTTAATATCTTGAGAAAACAGAAACAGATGCTGCTGCTGTTTCTGTGGTGTAAATCTCAGTATCAAGTGTAAATTTCCAGAGTTACTGTACATTCTTTGTTTTGATTTAACAATTCATGCACAAATGATGGAAATTACAGATTTTGAGTCAATATAAGTAGAATTGGGTAGTACTTAAATTTGTCTAAATTGGAATGGGTTACTGAAGAGTCCTAAGGTTCCTTAAATTGAAAATAATAAAGCAGAGGAAGAAGGTGTACTGGTCAGGATGCTGCACAGGGTTTGTCATTCAGGGAGTGACACCAATTCAGTAAGGTCCCATTTGTTTCTGTAATTTGATGACTGTGACTGGTTCCTGAGAGTGTCTTAGATTAGTTTATAATATTTGACTGAGATCAAACAAAATGATTCACTTACTCCTATTAAGTGAACAGAAACAGTTCTGTCCTCTTCACTTGGAGTGAGATTTCTAAGCCTGCTGAGGTTAGACCTACTTATGAAATGCAAACACATTTTCAGTCACTAATTAGAAGGAGTAATAAAGGCAGAAAACTTGATCATCTACAGCCTACATTTTGGGAAGATGTTTGTACTGAGCACTACTAATTAGTTTCCAAGTTCTTTTTTTCAATGCTGTTTGTATTAGGCAGCATTTATTTCTGATACTCAGAAATGTATTATCCATACTCTTGAAAGAGAGCCAAATCATAGGACAGTGTTTGCCAAACCCTAGTGTACATAACCTGGGGTGATTGTTACAAGTTCACATTCCTGGTCTCAACTCATCAGGAGGGGTGGGAACTGAAAACATGTCCTTTTAAGGAATGTAGGCCACTTATATGCTGCTGCTAATCATATGTTGACAAGGTACAGGTAAAGGAGAATGGTTACTGGATCCTAGAGCAGAGCGATGTCTTAACAACCACTTATCTGAATCCCTGGTTTTACAGATTGAAGATGCTGAGTGTCAGGGAGATAGGAAGGGTCAGATAAGTTATACAGAGTAATGGGGGTTAGTGGACTCTTTCAGCTACCTTAAAAATTTCACATGGCTTGCTTGGACTGGACAGCACTCGGCTGGCTACTTGGAACTTTCATTTTGAGTTATATTTGAAGATAGAAAACCAAAACCCAAACCAAAAACAGCAACAAAAAAACCCATTGCTGTCAAATAGATTAGCACATACTGACCCTGTAGGACAAAGGAGAGTAGAGTTTCCAAGGAGCACCTGGTGGATTTGAACTGTTGACCTTTTGTTTAGTAGCCCTGTTACAATTAATCACTATGCCAGCAGGTTGTCCTATTTGAAAGTAGATGTGTTACCTGACAATTTAAATAATGGAGCCATTTGTGGCATTAAAAGGACTAGGGAGTTTCAGATTGAAAAAAAAATTCTTGTTGAGTTTAGTCATGTGGATTGTCTTGTGATTTCAGATCATAAGCCCCTCCCCCCACCTGCTTTCTCCTTTTGACCAGGTTAAGCTCCCAGCCTGTGGACTCAACTTCAGTGGTTTCAGTTATATAATGGCAAAGAATATGTGTCCTGAGGGTGTCTTCAAAAGTGGTTACTTGGAAAAATAGGTGTTAACTGTTAACAGATGATTTCTCTCTAAGCCAGTTTGCAGAGCTACCCATCTTCCTACTGCAACAAAACAAGTAATTAAAGTATGTTGATGCCGATTGTCAAGATGGAAAGCAAGATTTACCTCAGATAAGCTGTGATTCAGATTGTCCTTCAGAGGATAATCAAGAACTAATTGTAAAATGCATTATAATTCTCATAGAATTTTCTTTAATCGCCAACAAATTTACTTTGTTTTAAGTGTGTTTATGAATGGATTATTACTTTTTTTTCCTTACTTTTTTTCGAAGTCAGTTAAAAATGTCAATAAAACTGTTAGGTAGTTTCTTAGCCATTGTAATATTCACCTTTTATTCCTCCAAGTGTTTTGAAATCATAGTTTGATTTTTAAAAGTCTGAGTGTCTGCAGTATGTTACATTTTGAACCTATTCAGTATTTAAAGAGAGTAATTTTGAAATCCATTGAATAATTAAATGGATTCAGTTTTAATCAGTGTAATTTTCTATACTTTTTATATTTAGATCATTCCAAACATTGAATCAGTCCCAGTTAAATAAAATTTACTGTACTTGGATTGAAAACTACGAGTTTCATATAGACTCATAGTTTTATTCCACACGTTACTCAGCTTCAAGGAAAAAAATATTGAACAGTTAAATTATCAATTAAAATATTAGTTTTTGACTCTGAATCTTTTTTATAAGATGTAATAAGCAAGGTAATTTAAAGTCACTTAATGTAGTTTTAAATTACCACAGTGGAAAGGTGCTTTATGCACTTCATTAGCTTATAGAAAAATTGAAATGCAGTAATTATAAATTACAGTATGTAATACATGCTCAAACCTCTGTCTAAGTACTCTTAACGAGTTAGAACGCTTTGGCAACATTAAATCATTCATCCAGTATATATGATCACAAACTTAATCCTGTATTCTTTATTTTTTTCATTATGAGACCTTTTCTTTATAGCTCATCATAATCTGAATTTTTAATAATATGTTGTTTTTCCATGGTACATGTAGAAATTGTTGAATTTGTGTATGTTTTGCTGTGTATATTCTATATTAGCTACACAATAAATATAATTAAAATATTTTTTCTTTAAAGAAAATCTAGGATGATGTACTTAAAGCTTGTTATTTTCATTCAAGAAGTATCAAGTCTGAGAAGCGCCTGTTCTGGGTGAGTGCATGTGGGGATCCTCGACGTGTCCAGTGTTCTCTGATAGGTGAATGTCTTTTGTCATCTGCAATCATGTTCCTACTCTGGAGCCGGGAGTATTGGAACTGAGCTGTGCTGTAGTGCTGCAGGTCAGCTTTCATGGACAATTAGGGTTGGAACAGTACTTTGGTCACAAGTTGTCATAAGTGTTTACCATAAAGACATCATCCTGCAGTTGAGCAGCAGGATTCCTTGGCTTTATCTCTTGTGGGGCATTTCATGTTAGCCTTTTCTTTGAGACAAGTCGAGCAACGGCTCCTTGTTCTGTGCCTGGCATCGTTGTTTGTGAGAAGCCTGAGGCCCTTCAAATGCACTGGTTATTTTTTTTTTTTCTGTTTTTGCTCATCTTGTTTGCTCTTGTCCCCTTTCGGTAACTGTCAAAGGCCCACATTGGCTTATTTTTCTGACAGGAATGAAAAGAACTATCTTCCTGCTGTTTGGCTCTGTGTCAGTATCGACAAGTTGTGCGTGTTTGACGCTGCATGAGGTGACTGGCTCCAGCAGTATGCAGAAGTAAACCAATAAATCTTCAATGTCACTCCACTTATTGCTCCTTGATTGCTCTTTTTACTCTAAATATCACCATGGAAACAAATACTACTTTAAAACAAGATTTTTCCTGAACTCTCCAGTTATGCAGGCACTTGCTACGGTAGACCACTGTACCTCACTTAGCGTTCTAAGACTGGCAGGGGACACCTGTGCAGATCTCTGTAATTTGAGCGGATTTCAGTTTTGGCTTATAGTTCTTTGTCTTTTGGTTTAAGAGAGTTGTTTCTCAGCACTGTTTCAGAATTTTTTTTTTATTTTTTTATTTTGGTAACTGTATCTTCATCTCCATAGGCAGTTACTCTTTTACAGATGTTTTTAATTTTAAAAAGATACTGTAGTTTATTACCCTTAAGAATGATATTTTCAGGAACAAGGAGATAAAAAGCTGAACTTCCTGTCATGGCATATGAATGTGTTTTTTTGGTCTGTATTTATGTTTACTAGTTGTTTTTCAATTCCTTTTCCTTCTTGGAGAGGATAAAAATAACACACACTAAGTTATAATTGTATGTATACATTGATTTACTCTTGCAGTACTGCTTCCAAATAAATTTTCCTTATTCAGAATAAATAGTTCCTTAGTAACCAGTGATTTCTGTGTATGAAAAGATCATATAGATGCAAGGAAAGCATTGCTTTGAATTTCCCAGATTGACATGTAGGAGCAAGACTGGCATTTAGTTCTGCTGTTTGAATTTAGGAATCTTATTGAAATTATCTATCTCGTATTATATTTTCTTTTTTGAATAGCTTCTGAGATACCACAAACTGTTATTCATAATACAGGAGCAATTTCCTTTTTCTGTCTTTTACAATTTTATAGGGTGTACCGACTCGACGGCAATTGGCTATCTCTTATTTGTCAGATATTATAAGTATTTTCAGAAATGAATATTCATTATATTGTCCTTCTTAGATTGACCAGGACCATTGATAGAACTTTAATTATTATAAAAGTAACATTTTTCAATGGTCCTGGTCAATCTAAGAGGAACAATATATTCAATATTCAAGTCTTGAATAGAAAGTCCTTCTGTAAATGTTTGAGTCCTTTTTGTAAGTTTTTAAGACCACATTAAGGGAAAATAACTGTAGTGTGTTTTGTTTTTTAGACAAACTGGTTTTCTTGTGATATATCAGCCTTTTAATTTTGGTTGGTGTTTGTTTTTGATGCTTCCTTTTTAATCTTAAGGCTTTATGTTGTGTGATATGTGTGGTGTGTCTTTTAAGAACTGTTATGTTTTTGTTTTATGCCTACTTGGTAATGAAACTAAAATTGGCAAGTGTGCCTCAGTTTAGTAAGTATACTAGCTTAAAAAGGATATGTGCTAAATAAGGAGATAATTCATTTCAGTTGTAAAAACTGTAAGCCATGATAAATGATTTTGCTTTACAAAATTCCCCATCTTTGAGACAGTATTAGTTTTTTCTTTAATTACCGGCTGCCCTAATGTTTCCTATCCATAACTGTCGACAAAATAGACTGTTCTGAGCAGAGGGTATGGCCTGTTTACTCAACCGTTGAAAAGAGTGCCCAAGTTCTACCAAGTCTTCCTCTCCTGCTCTGAACTGCCTCACAGGAGAGTGTCCTTCATTTAAATATTTAAATATTAATGTTTAATTTTATAGGCAGAAAACTTCAATGTCATTTTAAGGATATACAACTTTACCAGAGAATCTTTGTCCATTATAAACTTTGGAACCTTGTCTTGAATCTTAAGATAATTCAGAAGGATGCAGCCTTGCTACCATATTGGAAACTTGGCGTATTACTCATCTGCCTCCCCCCGTTTTTTTGCACTGTAAGAACAGTAACAGCAAAGCTGTTGTGAAGGGTGGCTCTCTCAAAAATGGCTTAGTTGACATTAGCTGAAAATGAGCAGAACGACACTAACTACTAATTGATTACTGTAATTATGCAGTCTTTGGCTAGTTTGTATTGGCAAACTATATGTACCCCTGGAATGAACGTGAACTTGCAGAATGCACAGAAAAGGTCATTCTCATTTGCATGATAGGCTTCATTAGAATATGCTAAGGATGAGACCCAGTATTTTATGACTTCACGTGATGAATAGCTACCATATTACTCCGCTAGATGAAAGCATGTTTCAGTCGCCTTAATTTACATGCTTTTTTTTCTTATTCCAAGAAAAATCTTTTAGATTGTACCAATAGGGGAACTCACTTACTGTGTTTTGAACTGAATTTTTTATGTGTGTGCTCTTTTTGAAATAGCACAGTCTTTTAGGTAGAGTTAATTTGAAGGATATTTTTAATAATAGGATTAGAATAATTATATAGCTTTTTCTCCATTAGCTCTTCTAGTGTTATAACTTCTGTCAGTCATAAAAGAAAATGGTTTTTTAGTGGTTGTTTGAATAAAATATAGGTTAACTCGTTGAGGCTTTAATTTTAGATTTTAGCTCACAGTCTTTAGTAGTTGTAGACTTATTATTGCCTAGTGAGCTTTAGTGAATCCAAGAATACATTGATTTTCACTTTAAAATAATGCAGTTTCATCATATCATTAATTTTTTCCTTTAACATTTATGCTTAATTAGTACTATTTCTGAACTAGGGTCTTTTTTTCATAGGTAAAGTGTGTAGGTACAGCTATTATAAAACAGTTGTCTTAGCTGAAAGCCAGGACACAGGAGAGCCTTTGCCAGTTGTTTTCACGGCTTGTGTTTTGTGCAAAATTTCTGAGGCTTATGTAGAAATAAAAACAAGAAAAATTCTCTGCAACCTATCTAAATCTGTATTTTCAAAGTGAAGAATTATGTTTCCCATTATATAAATGTCCTCATTTATGGTCTCTGATCATATAGTGATGGATCCTATTAGCTGTCATTATACTTATATTCTCATTATGAGAAAAAAATAGTCTTGCCTTCTAAAAGTGTCTTTATGAGGAGTATCAGCTCCTAATTAGCAATGAATATAATCTGTTGGAACACAGGGTTAACACTTCCTAGATATGTTACTATTATAAAGTTTGTTCGTCTTCGAGAAGCTATTCCTGCTAGTAAAACTATGTAGAGAATGAAAAAGTAGACAGTTTTTTTCTTTTATCAAGTGTAGTTTGGTAATAAAATTGTACAATGAGCTTGCACAAGCTTTTTAAAATATCATTGCTGCCACTGGATAGGTCTATAATTTATTTATTCAAGAGTGTTGTAGGCATTTTTGATTTATTTGTTTTTAGAGAAGTTTTGTTAAGCGAGATAATGAGCAGAGCTGGTGTTAATCATTTACTCTGCAACTTGAAGAAATGAAAATTTTGCATATCTTTAGCACTGTTGGGGAAAATAAATTCACTCAATGCTAATATTCTGTTGGTATAATTTTAAAAATACTGTCTCACTCTGGAGAACTGTGGTATACTCATGTGTTTTGCTAAAAGTTAAACTAATCAATACCCCATTATACATCTATATCTGCATGTGTATTAAGCCATCTTGATTGTTCGTTATATGTAAAAATATGAAATAGTTTCTTGTTGAAATAGTTTCTGGTTGGTGCTGTAGGTGATACAGTGGTTTCTCATGTCTGCATTTTCAGCAAACAACCACAGGCGTAAGTGGGGGCATATAGGTGTGTCGTCCTGCATGCATCTTTAGGTGCACAGTTTCAACAAAGATAAACAGACTCTTTTTTGGATATAATTTTGAAGGAGCACTGGTATTTAGATTCTGGGTGAGGTGGTACATAGTGTAGATTTAAAATAGTTATAAAATTAATTAATTATAGGCACTTATAATATTAGGCATATGTGATGAATCTTTTGCTATACTTTATTATATTCAAGAGCATTTAAAATCTATTTTAAAAATACACTGGTAGTTTTCAAAAATAAAGACAAGTTTATTTCAGAATGCCTGAATATACTTTATATAGGTTTTTTGACAGTAAGTTGAATTGCCTTAAACGAAATTTGTGTTTATGAAGATGTATGTTATTATGCAATATGAAAGTGAAACGAGGGTGGATTCAAAAGTGGGTACTATATAATCGTACCATAAACACTACATGTCTTTTTGTGTTCACTTTTGAGTTAAGGAGGTGAATTTAGGCATTGTCTTCCATTTGCTTCTCTGTATATGAGGAGAGAAGTACAGAATTCTTCCTGTGTGATGAATATGTATTGAAAGATTGAACACTGAGATTTCTAAATGCACTTATGGGCGTGTTATAGAAGTTTTAGATTTGTTTAAAGAGATTAAAAAAGATATATGAAAATTTTGAAGTAAATCTATGAATATTTCTAAAATCAGCTACTTTCTTTTGAAAAAATGTTTTGGCATTTGGAAGCTGCCTTCTCGTCTCCTTTTTTTTAGAAGTCCATCTCCAGTTTAATTTAGAGAGAGAACATGTTCTTGACAACTTTTTCAAAGCTGGGTTAATATTCCTGGAAGGAAGAACATGATGGTAAGCAAATTGGGTGAACTTGTTTCCAAAGAAATACTTCTGAGTGTTTATCAGAGTTAGAAAACTGTATAAAATGGTCCAACTGATTTTAGTTTTTGACAATCCAAATAGTACATGCTTCCTTAAAAATAGTTTTTTTTTTTTAAAAAAAAAAAATCAAAAGACTAAAAACAGAACAAAAATATTCTCACAATATCCTGAGCATTTACTTATAGGAAATTCTGTACATATAAAAATGTATGTTGAGAATCTTAGTTGTGGCTGTCTCCTTACCTACCTTCTTTCCTTTACTTTATCTCTTTTATGTGTCATTGTCATAAGAGTTTCAATTTAAAATATAACATTTAGAAATTCTGAGGAGAGTATGAAATAGGCTATACTAGTTTCATGTGATTTTGCAATAAATTACCATGGACTTGATGACTTTAAAGAGCACAAACTCTTTCAAAGATCTAGAGGCAGGATGTTGAAATGAGTGTCTCTAGGCCAGAAGGAAACCATGTTGGCATAGTGGGTAAGTGCCACAGCTGTGAATCAAAGGTTGCTAGTTCCAACCCACCAGGCATTCCTTGGAAACTCTTTGGGGCAGTTCTGCTGTGCCCTATAGGGTCACTGTGAGTGAGAATTGACTTGACCGCAATGGGTTGGTTAGTTAGCCCAATATGCCCTCCTCTAGGGGAGAATCTGTTCCTTGCCAATTCTAGCTTCTGGTGACTGCCCCTGTTCTTAGCTTGAGGTAGCACCTGTGTGCTTTCCTGGTCACATCCCTTCCCCTCATCTGTGTGGTCAACTCTTCCTCTACTGCTCTTCTCAGGATACTTGTGATTGCGTTTAGGGGCCACTGAGCTAATCCAGGTGAACCTCCCCACATCTCAGGATCTTACAACTCGTGCAAAGACGCTTTTTCTGTGCAGCGTACAATTTACAGAGTCCAGGTGTGAGAGCTGGTATTAACGCAGGCATGTTTCAGCTTACTGTATATGTATATCTGTATTTATATTAAGTGTCTCACTCCAACCATTTCTCCCTTAAAGTTTAGTTTTGGAGAATTACAATGATACTGTGATGTTCCTTTTCTTTCACAAGCCTAGGGCAGTGGACTAATGAACATTTTACCAATGCCTGGGTCTTCCTGCATTGTGGAATTAAGTAGGAAGGATTGGGGATTTTGGGGAGATGGGCGTTGAACCATCCCTGGGTTCCTGGGAATTGATCCAGGCATCTCCCTTGGCATTGATACTCTACTTCTTGTCCTGTTCCAGAAGCTTGACCACTGAACAGACCGGAGACTTTCTTCTTGTGATGTGACTAGTTAATAGTACAGTTTCTAGAGGAGCCCTCTTTCTCCCAACAACAATGCAACCAGTTACCAAATGGTGTTTCTCTCAGCCTGTCCTACAGTGTGCAGATCTCCAACCACACGTGTTCCCTTGAATCACCGTCACTTGCTTTGCTGTAGGAAACTTGACAGAGAACCAGTCTTTTACCACTAGCTATAACTGGCAGCCAGGTTCACTGTATCACGTTTCAGACCATCACTGGTCCAGTGATGCAAAAATGAGTGAGTATGACACATGGCATGGTTTAGGGACTACAACCAGTAGATAATGTATAAAATTATAAACGATATAATTGAGAAGACATCAGCAGGATAAATCTCTAAGACTTTGTCTACAGTCAGGTTGGGAAACACACATACATACATGTATATGCAAATATGAACAACAACAACAACCAAAAA
Source organism: Heterohyrax brucei (assembly GCA_028571685.1). Lineage (NCBI taxonomy): Eukaryota > Metazoa > Chordata > Mammalia > Hyracoidea > Procaviidae > Heterohyrax > Heterohyrax brucei. The sequence continues at coordinate 87,990,263 of CM053152.1, forward strand.
TTGCCACTGAGTCCCTGCTGACTCATAGTGACCTTGTAAGACAAGAGTAGAGCTGGTGGAGTGCTGGCGGATTTGAAATTCTGACCTTTTGATTATAGCAGTGAAGTTGTTAACCACTGGGAAACCAGGCTTCTTAATGCAAATTTATGTAATTCATTATATGTATATTATGTGTGTGTGTACATGCCATATATACATTCATATGCATTCAAGGGTGGTAGTCTGTATAATCTTATATCAAACTCAGAATAAAGCCAAAAAGCAAGAATTTTTTATTTTTTTTTAAATAGTATTGGTAAAGGAATCTCATTTGGGTAACTATAATAGTATATAAAGAAGCCAGCTAATTTGCTACTTCACGAATTAAACTTTTAATTATAATTTTACTTTTCTGTAGGTGTCACATCAAGCTAACCAGTCAATGTAAGCATTTTGGTTTTATTTGATAATCTTTTATGAGTTTTGTTTGGCATGGCATTCTTGTGTACTAATTAGAAAAATTTTTTTGTTATCTTTGATCAAATCTGAACACATTGTGAAGTCATAAAAATAATGGGACTGCAGTATTGAAGATAAGTTTATGGACATGAGACTGTCTTTGTCATTGAATTCATCTTTAAATTCACTTGTTTACATGTGATTGTGGTTCAGTATCTATTTTTTCCATATAGCATCTGCAAGTGTGAACGCATAGTGACTCCACTGATGTTGCTGCAGCTAAGTCTGTAACACTGAGGCATGACATCAGCCTCTGCAATACCAGTGGGAGAAGGAATTCACTGTTGAGTAGACTAAGAAATTGGTGTAGACTTTGAAAGTCTGTGAATTCCCAGCTGGATTTTATTGTTGTCTCCTGCTATGGGAATGGAATTTACAACCTTCAGTTGAGAAAGGTTACTGTCTTAAACCAGATTATCTAGAGAACAAACCCAGTAAAGTATGTAAATAGATATGTGTATAAAGTTACGTATGAGGTGTGAGAAGTCTGTGACCTTGCCACCATGCACTTAATGTTGGTAGCAGAGTACAAGCTATTTGGTAAGGTTTCATTACCTTGGTATATCTGTGTCTCACATCTGTGTTTGTATTGATGTGTGGCGGTGTCCTGCTGAGTGGTGTTCATTATTGTTGCGTGTTTTTTAGTGCCATCGTGAGAATGTCAGAGTTTGATTTACAGCAATGAACAAACATTGAATTTCTTGTTAGACTTGGAAGTGAAATCAGGGATGTGTTAGTCCAAGTTTATGGGGTAAGGCCATGAAGAAAACAGCAGTGTACAAATGGATTAAACGTTTTTCTGAGGGGAGAGAAAGTGTCACTGATGAATAGTGGTCAGGGTGGCCAGTAACCAGCAGAACTGATGAAAACATTGCAAAAATTTGTTGAATTTGTGTCAAAATCCTTGACTGACTGAGAAACATAGCAGACAAAGTAAACATTGATAGAGAAACAGGAGAATCTTAACTGAAAATCTTGGTATGAGAAAGGTATGTTTAAAACATGGCATCTAGACTTGATGCTGCCCATGTTCATAAACCACAACTGAGGTCAACTCCTTGGACAGGAGTGTATTGGACTCGGCGATACAGTGTGACCATATCGTGTGTGCACTTTATGGTTCTGTGCATCTTTAGAATGTCATCTTACTGGCCTCTTACTAGTGGGGAGTGGAGAGGGTGGAGAAGAGGAGACAGGAGATTGTTAAGAGGATATGATACGTATGGAACAGAAAGGAAAAGTGTGCTATCACTGGGCAAGGAGAGCAGTAGGAGGTACGCATAGGCAGGCATGCGAATTTAAACTGGATTGTACACTTTCACTCAATCACAATGAATGAATGAATAGTCTCAAAGGAAAAGCAAAGAAGGGTTACAGTGTGCCAAGACCTTTTGGAGAGGCAAAATGATGTTTTGGGCTGTGGTGATGAAACATGGGTGTACCAGTGTGACCCTGAAACAAAGTGTCAAAGTGCACAATGGAAGTCAACCAGTTCTCCACAACTAGAAAAGTCCCATCAGTCCAAATCGAGAGTCAAAATGATGTTGCTTTTTTGACATCAGAGGGATTGTTCATTATGAATTTTTACCAACTGGACCCTTAACCAAGTGTACTATTTTGAAGTGCTCAAAAGGCTGCATGAAAAAGTTAGATGAAAGCAACTGAACTTTTAGCCAAGTTTAGCTTTTGTAGTCATAACAAGACACCAGCTCATGCAGCACTGTCTGTGAGGGAGTTTTTAGCCAGTAAACAAGTAACTGTATTGGAGCATCCTCCCTACTCACCTGATCTGGCCCCCAGTGACTTTTCTTTTTACCCGCAGATAAAGGAAATATTGAAAAGAAGACATTTGGATGGCATTCAGGACATGGATGGTAATGCAATGACAACTGGTGGCCATTCCAGAAAGAGTTCCAAAATCCCTTTTAAGGGTAGACTAGGTGCTAGTGTTGATGTATAGCTTCCCAAGAGGATACTTAGAAGGTGACTGTAATAATATTCAGCAATGAGGAAGTGCCACTTTTTCTAGTATATTTTCATGAACTTAATTATCAGACATTGTATACAGAGAGGAAGTGTCATGGATTGAATTGTGTTCCCCCAAAATATACAAATCTACTTGGCTAGGCCATGATTCTCAGTTTTGTGTATTATATTCCATTTTGTGGTTTTATTTTTCCTGTGTATTGTAGATCCTAGTCTCTGTCTGTGTTTAATGAGGCAAGATTAGATGCTTTTAAAAGAGGATTAGGGTGGGATTATAACACCCTTAACTAAGGTCATACCCTTGATCCAATGGAAAGGGAGTTTCCCTGGGGTGTGGCTTGTACCACTTTTTATAAGAGATAAAGGGGAAGAGAAGTGAGCAGAGAGTGGAGGACCTTATACCACCAATAAGGCAATACTGGAAGCAGAGTATGTCCTTTGGTCCTGTCTCCTAGACCATAGGGAGACTGATGATAAGGATTTTCCCTAGAGTCAACAGGGAGTGAACACCTGCCACTGGAGCTGGCACCCTCAATTTGGACTTCTAGTCCACCAGACTGAGAGAGAATAAATTTCCCATTATTAAAGCCATCCACTTGTATTTTTTAACAGCACTGCATGTCTAAGACAGGGAAGGGGGGAAAGGAGGGAGAAGAGAAAGACAGAGACAGAGATGGAGAGAGAGATGTATCCCAAGGAAATGGCTCAGGCTGGTGTTGAGTGTAGAGACTGGGAAGTCCCAAGTCTGCAGATCAGGTTTCAGGCTGGAGGCTTCTCCTGATACATGTATAGGTCTTGATGAACTGAAGATCAGCAGGTCAGAGTGCAGGTAGTGGCTTACACATTGCCGAGGCTGACAGATCCAAGCTTGGCAGGTGGTGAATACGCCAGGCAGCTGGTTCAAGTCCCAAGAACCAGAGGTCAGATTATGATACGCTAAGTACAGGAGCCAGAGCAAACAAGCTTTGCCTGAATGTCTATCTTTCATATATATAGAGATTTATGTCTCTATATAGGTATATATTTATATATATTGAGAGAGAGAGAAAGAAAGGAAACCCTATTGTTACAGTGGTCAAGGGGCTGTGGCTCCTAACCCAAAGGTCAACAGTTCATATCCACCAGGCACTCCTTAGAAACTCTATGGAGCAATTTTGCTGTGTCCTGTAGGGTCACTATGAATTGTAATCAACTTGACAGCAATCAACTTGACACGTGTATATATGTATATGTATATGTGTGTCTGTATATGTATATGATGCAGCACAGTGCTGTCGAGTCATCATATATGTATGATTGGCTGATCACCTCAGATCATGTCATGGAGAAGAAGTATATTATCATATAATTGCCAGATTGTATCAGTACATAACTGCCAAAATACATCATTATATTACTGCCAAAGCACTGAGAGTCATGGCTCATCCAAGTTGGCACATAGTCAACTTAGTGCCCATACACATCTCCTTATACCATACGCAATCTCTAAATAAAGACAATTACAAACTCAGACTCATGCCTAACATGAAACAATTAATATGTGTACAACTGAAAACACACCATTTATATCCAATATTTTATAAGTGAAGAAAACAAAAATAGTTGATGCACACATACAAGGAAGAAGTACTTACAACAATTAAAGTCTTTGTTTAAGCAACTCGTCACATGGTCACAGCTGGTAATTAGAACCATCTTTTTCCACCGCCTTTTCTATATTCCCTTTACCCTCTGCAAGCATCTCAGCTGGTTGTGGTTCACGACTTGGTGAGGTGATCCAAATCTTCATTCTTGAAGGTTCTGGGCCATTAGTAGTCATGTCACGATTGGGTTTTTGTAGTTTTCCACTGACTTTAATCATGGGCATGGTAGTAGTAAGAAATACCCTAAGACATCTTGCATATTCCAGACATACTCTGTAATACTTCCATTATGAAGCATCAGTCTGATTTTCCCTTTGATAGTAAGAGACATTCACACATGCACCTCTGGTAACGCCCTTCTTTGCATGTTGATCTAAAGATGTGAGGAACTGCAGGTAGCCAAGTGATATTTTTAATTTCCAGTTCAATGGAATTCATGTTGTGTTTCTAGGTGGGATCATTCCTTTCTTTGGAACTAAAATCTCTAGACGCTTAAGGCTTAGGATCATGGTGACAGGAAGCAAAACGTTTTATAAATGGGTCATTAGGTATAATAGCGAGTGATGCTATTCCCATCTCCACTTCTTGATTGCTAGGACCATGAATCCTGGCTGTGGGCTAAACGACATCATACATTGAACTCTGGCTTGGAGTATACGCAGTCTCCTAGACAATATTGCCCCAACCCTGCAAAGTGTTGTTATCCAGCTGGTGGTGTGTTGCTTCTTTAGGAGATGATTCTTTTGTTCTGTCAAGCCAGCTGCTTGAGGATAATGGGGAATGTGGTAGGACTATTGAACTGCGTGAGTATGGACCCATTGCCTCACTTCATTTGCTGTGAAGTGAGTTCTTTCATCTGAGGCAATACCATTTGGGAAACCATCATGGTGGATAAGGCATTTTGTGAGCCCACATCTGATAGTTTGAGCAAAAGCTTTGGGTCCAGGGAAGGCTAATCCATATCAAGAGAAAGTATCTATCCCCATTAGAAGGAAATGCTGCCTTTTCTACGATGGAAGTGGGCCAATATAATCAGCCTGTCACCAGGTTGCCTCAAGGAATGGTGTAATATTAGGGATTCACTGTTGGTTTCTGCTGCTAGCAGGATGAGCTTTCAGCAGTGAGCTTTCAGCCTTGGTGCATGTGAGTGACTTGGTGCGTGAAAGTCCATGTTGCTGAGTCCATGCAAAAACTCTGTCCCTGCCAGCATGGCCACTTTGTTCATGAGCCCACAAGGCAATGACAAGAGTCACTGGGGGAGGAAGAAGCCTGGTTTCCCTAGAATGTGTCATCTTGTCCAGTTGAGGTAAATAGTCTTCCTCTTCTGAGGTCACCATTTGGTAATCATTCCCATGAGACACTGATATTGTCACTTCTTTGTCCCATTCAGGTGTGTTGTCTGCAGACTTCTTTGTCACCAATTGTGTTCTATTCAGGTCCCTGACCACCCAGCTAAACAATTGGCCACAGCTCATTAATCAATATACAGTTGTACATCTGGCCTTTTCTCCTTACAAGCAAAGTGAAAAGCCAGGTGTGTTGCTCAAAGTTCTGCCAATTGAGAGTATTTCTCCTCACTACTGTCCTTCAAGGTGGTCCCAGAAAGTGGCCACAGTGCTGCCTGTGTCTACTTTCAGGTGGTGTCAGTTTGTCATGCGGAACTGTCTGTAAGCCAGGCACAGGTTTTCTCTTCCTCATCAACTAATCATATAAAACTCCCAGTGAGGCATTAGATGCAGACTGGGATGGGGAAGGTAATGTGACAGGAGTGCAGACCATGGGTATTTGCGCCACTTCCTCATGCAAGTACTTTTGCCTTCAGGTTCTGCTTCCGTCTATGTCTTGTATATTCTGCTCCCTTTTAATGCTGGAGTGGTGCTGTGCCCTGCCTAATATGTGATTTTCTGGGTCAGATAACACCCATTGCAAGTAGCTCAGGGCGTATCCTGACTGGGTGGGCTTTGGTTAGGTGTCCAGCCTTTAGTAAGACCCAGTGAAAAAACCAAAGCTGTACATCTGAAGGAGAGTAGTTATCTGCAGAGGATGGGAGGGCTGTGCTCCAAAATCCTCAAGGTTTTCACTGTGATTCATCAATAATTTGTCAGAGACTCCTAATGTTGTTTCTTTCTGTGGCATTGACCACTTCAAACACCACTGGATCAGCTGATCCTATGGCCGAAGTGGCAGAGCAGTTTTCACTGCAGCCTGACTCTCTTGCGGAGAATTTCTCTTGTTCTGGGCCCTACTCAGAAATAGCAGCTTTTCCAGTCACTTGATAAATAGGCCAGAATATTGCACTCAAATAAGGAGTGTTTTGCCTTCAAAATCCAAAAAGGGTCATAGGGTTTTGTGTCTGCTTTTCTGTTGTAGGGGGGGCGTGATGCAATAGCTTATGCTTTACTTGAGAAGAAGTAGCTTGACATGCCCTATACTACTGAAATTTAGAAATTTCACTGAAGTGGAAAATGCTGGAATTTTTCTCAGATTAATTTCCAATTTCTAGTATACAGATATCTTATCAATGAGTTTAGAATCATTGATACATCTTCCTTCCAAGGTCCACTCGGCAAAATGTCATCAATATATTGGACCAGTGTGCTGTTTTATGGAAGGGAAGGTCTGTAATTTATGGACTAAATTATGATGTAGGGCTTGAGAGTTGATAAACTTCTAGAGTAGGATGGTGTAGTTAGATTGCTGGTGACAGAGAAAAAGTCATTGGAAACATCAGTAGCTACACTTGGGGTATCAAGAGCTGTATTAATTTGCTGAAGCAGTGAAGCCACATCTGGAACAGCAGCTGCAAAAGGGGTCACCGCCTGATTATGTTTTTTATAATCCACTATCCTTCCCAAACATCCACTTGTGTTTTGCACAGACCAGTTTAGTGTCTTGAATGGGAATTGGGTGGGAATCACTATTCCTGTATCCTTCAAGCCCTGAGCTCAACTCTTTTTGTACTGCTTTGTTTAGTGACAGCCCTCTCAATTAACCAACTTTTCTATATTTCTCATTCTGACTAAACTGTGGAAATACAGTACACATGTGATCACTCATAGCCTCGCTTCTCACCAGTATTTGATATATTCATGGGAGTATTTCGTGTACCAGTATTGTCCCTCATGCCATGTTTTGGTAGTACATTTTGCATACTAATATTGCTTCCATGCCATGTTTTAGTAGTACCCTGCTTACTACTGGAGGCAGAGTCGTCTGTGCCTTTAAGACTAACCAAACTTGAGAACCAGTTTAGAAAACTTACAGCTTTATTTCTCTAGAAACAACATTGGCAGCAGATATCTTAAACTGGGCTTTGTAGAGAAGCAAAACTAGTGAAGTGTGTATGTGTGTTTATACAGCCCTGGTGGTATGGTGGTTAAGGTCTTAGTTGCTAGCCAAAAGGTCTGCAGTTTGAATCCACCAATGTCTCCTCAGAAATCCTGAGGAGGGCAGTTCTACTCTGTCCTGTAGGGTTGCTGTGAGTTGAAATAGACTTGACAACAGTGGGTTTTGTGTGTGTGTGTGTGTGTGTGTGTGTGTGTGTGTGTGTGTGACTTACCTAGCTGCAGGAACTGAAAAACCTAAGATGTGCAGTCAGATGGCATACTATGTGTGGCTCATGGGCTACTAAGTCTGATGAATTTAAGATCAGCAGGTAAGATCTGCTGACCTACAGCCTGTAGAGGCTGACAGGTTGATAGTGTGGCAGGCTGCTGACTCCAGTTCTAAGAAATGGAAGTCTGATGAAGATGAGCTGGATGCAGGATCCAGAGCAAGCAAATTAACTTTGCCAGAACTTCCATGTATGTGTAGGTTATAGGCCATACCCCTGAGGAAACTCCATTTACAATTTATTTGCGGATCAGCTCATATCGTATCATGGAGGATGCCTGCATCATTACGTAGCTGCCAAACAACATCATTACGTAATTACCAAAACCTTGAAAATCATGGTCCAGCCACATTGACATATAGCCTTAACCATCCCAGTTAAGAGGAAAAGCAGTGTGGCTCTTGCCTGTAATTCTGTCTCAAGTAAGAATGACTAGGTAACAATTAGCAGAAAAACACTTTTGAAAAGAAATTATATTGTAAGAGAAATCATTATGTATTAATATTGTTGTTTAGTCACATATTGTAATCAAAACTTTTCTTCCTTGACCTTCCTCCTCCTTGTAGTTGTTTTAGAAAAGAACAAAGATGGAAGGATTTAAATAGTTAAAATGAAAATTTTCACAGAGGACAAATTTTTGATGAAGGGACTATGGTATAAGGACATTGTGTCCCCCCCACACCCTTCTGTAACTGTCAAAGGATGTACTTTCTTAAGTGTAAAAGAGAATACCTTTTAGAGATTAAACACTCTGAAAGAACTGTGAAGTACTTGTCCTTCTTAAATGTAAGGTGAAAAACAATTTAGAGAGAGAAGTACCTTAATTAGGTTGAGACACATGAAACTGCTGACTCTAACTGCCTTTTTTCTGTAAAATCTGTAATGTATTTCAACTTAGTATTTATCAGAGGTAGCCTCAATCATCTTTTGCTTAAAATGCCTTGGTTTTTTTTTGTAGATTTAGTACTCTACTCTTTGAAATTTTGTGTAAAGTAAAATCAAAACTGAAAAAATGAAAATTATCCTTTCTTTTTTGTAGCTCATGTTATGTTATTTTAGATTGAAGGATAATAAAGGTCATTTTTATTTTATTTTACTTTTTAAGTTCTCTCTTTGTTTCTTACTTGTGGTTATATTTGAGGTATGTAATACTCCTTTTGGGATAGTAATAAAATTCTAATTAGTTGTCACTGTTTTAAGATCCATGAAATTCCCTAATTAGTATGTATGTATTAGTATGTTCAAGAGCTTATAATAGTGACCCTCTTCAGTGTTTTCATTTAAGTTATCCAGCAGCAAAGGTTCATTCATCACCTCTGATCTGGTGTCTTGTGAGCTGAGCCCCTCTTTTAATCTGTAAGTGCTATTTTTGGATAACAAATAATGTGATCACTCTGTGCACAGTAGGTCTTCAGTAAATGTGTACACAATAATTACAGATATTGAAGCCATTCAGGACACCTTTAGGTAGTTGAGAAAATAAATGAAGACTCCATTAGTAAAGGAATAACAAAGGTGCATGGTTAGAAGACCTTAGACTTAGGAGATGTGGGGCGGCAGAAGCTGGTAGGTAACTGAATGATGGGCGGATGGAGAGTTAGCCTCCTGAAGGTTGACTTCAGACTTGTGGCTTGGCTTGTGAGATGAAGAGAGTGTTGTTCTCTTAACCAAGATACAGAACTCTGGAAGAGAAACCAGTGAGAGGGATTTAATATTCTGGTTGAAATACCTGGTACAAAGAACAAAGCAAACAAAGAACACCATTGTTGCTGAGTTGATTCTGACTCTCAGTGACCCTGTAGGACATAGTGCAGGTGCCCCTTGTGGTTTCCAAGGCTGTTAATCTTTTTGGAAACCAACTGTCGCAGCTTTGTCCCCTGGAGTGACGGGTGGTAAACAGGTGAGCCCCTAACCATCGTGATACCTCTTAGTTGTTCTGAAAACAGACTTGGTCTAGATCTTAAAAGAGATTAATCCTTGAAGTATGTATCTCTGTTTGCATGTATGTATGAAAAGCAAAACCACACATATTGCCGTCTTGTTGGTTTTGATTCAGCAACCCTATAGGGCAGAGTAGAACGGCCCTATAAGGTTTTCAGGGAGTGGCTGTTGGATTCAAACTGCAGACTTTTTAGTTAGCGGCCAAGCTCTTAACCACTGTGCTGCCAGGGCTTCTCACATATGTGTCTGTGATGAATATTTAGGAATCATGGTTGTTGAAGCTGTGGAAGTCAGTAATTTTGAGCTACTGGAGAAAATATATTTAAAACAACAATAGCACCAATTTTGCTTCATGCTGAATGTGGTTTGCTAGGATTTATCCTGTAATGTCACATCTGTGCGTGTATATTCAAGATATCTCTGTTCTCGTGTAATGTTTTGGTGGTTCTTTAGTTAGTTGTAAGATAACATGTTAATCTGAAGTTTTTATATTTAGGAAATAGGAGATTCTCTGTGTTTCAATTACTACATCAGATAAGGACCATTTTAAGGTTGTATTTGAAGGGTATAATACTCCTTTTAGGATAGATAGTGATAAAATTGTAATGAGTTGTCACTGTTTTAAGATCTGTGAAGTTCCCTAATTAGTATTCATACAGGTATTTTTAATGAAAATAACCTCTTGCAGTCTAAAATGTTATGAAAGGAATTTTACTACACTATTTCTGCCTTTATCTGAAGCATTTTGTTATCTTAGGTGTTTATATATAGGGTCTACTGCCTCTAAAAGAATAGGTTTATTATGATTTATGAACTTCTTTCTCCTTGTAAGACACAGTTTTTCATATTTTAAGGTTCCTGAAACTGGAATGTATTTTAGAGTTAATTGGTACATTAATTTGCTATTGTTTTTTCAACTTTGAAATGCTGTTATTAAATCAAATGTATATCTGAAAATCAATGGTGTCATAGAGTCAGGTAACTACTGTACCTTAAATTATTATAATACACTATCCAAGACATTTATTGTTGTCAAGGGGCCCTTTGATTAGTTGGTTTCAGTTTTGGCTCTCAGGTTATTTTATATTATGGAGTTTAGAGTTTAACTTCTGGCTGCAAGCACTGATTTTCATGACCTTCAGGCAGTAAACTAACCCTGAGAATTTATTACTGAACTCATTATTTCTTTCAAACTCTTCTCTTGATTCTGGAGTAATCCCTTGGTTGTTACGTCCTGACTTCCTGCATTAAACTGGGAGCTACCCAGGCTTGTCCACTTTGTTCCTCCCTTTATTTCCAGGACTAGTTTTGGGCAGTAGTCCATAGTGAGTGAGGCTGGATGGGCTGGTGACCCTCCACGAGCTTCATGGGGCAGGTCCACTCTTCCTTGGGATAGTCAGGACTGGAGGACTTGGGTGAATTTTTACCTCCATTGTCAACACAGTATATACTTTTGTAGCTAATTTGAGTACTTTTGTCTGCCTTAAATGCATTCAAGTGCAGGCAGGATTATCACCAATAATTTACTTGCCTATATTACATGTTTCAGATTATTAGGACATTCATTGGAGAATATTTGTAAATTAAAGAAAAGCCAGCCAAGTGCCGTCAAGTTGGATACCAAGAAAAACTTAAGTAAAATTTTAAGCTTAATGTTACAGCCGTATGGTACATATAGGTGTGTGTTTATGTATGGATATAAAACACACACATGCATATTTACTTATCTGCAGTTATATATGACATGAAATGAGAAATATTTCTTCCAGATTCTATAATATTTCACTTTAAGCAGTTATTTTTAGCTGAAACATGGTATGTGGAAATATTTTTTTTTATCATGGATTTCTTGTCTTTTGGTGTGTTATTTGAATTAATAGGTTTAAACAAGGCCCTTTTAACCAATTCAGTCAGTCATGAGAACTTGTATGTTTTGTAAAATTTTTCTTTCACTAAAACTACTAGTTTAGCTGTCTTTATTTATAAATGTAAAAAAATCATTGCATAAAGGTAGTTTTCTGTGTGTTCAAAGGAATATAAGTGTACTATCTCTTTTGTAGAAACATGGCAGTAAGAATTCTTATTATTATTTATGGAAGCTTGAAATATTTCTAAAGAGATTTTTGTGGCACTGCAGTTCTTCCTAATTTAAGAATGTACGTTTTAACACTTGAATATTTTATTCCTTGTTTGCTTGGAAGATGCTGTTTTTCTTACCACAGGAGTGCAAAAGGACAAATTAAGGTCATATCTTGGATTGAAATATGTCTCCCTAAAACATGTGGCAACTTTTCTGGGTCGTGATTTCTAGTTTTGTGTGGTTGCCCTCCATTTTGTGATCTGATACAATTTTCCTATGTGTTATAAATCCTAATCTCTGCCTGTGGCTAATGAGACAAAATTAGGTTATTTTAAAGAGGATTAGAGTGAGGTGCAACACCTTTAATCAGATCACATCCCTGATCTGAGGAAAGGGAAGTTTTCCTGAAGTGTGGCCTGTTCACTTTTTATCTTATAAGACATCAAAGGAGACAGAAGCAAGTAGACATATGTCCTTTGAACCCCAAGGTCCCTAGGCTGAGAAGCTCTTAAGCCAGGGCAAGATTGATGAAAAGGACCTTCCCCAGATCCCACAGAGCGCAAAAGCCTTCTCTGAGGGCTAGCACTCTGAGTTTAGAATTCTGTACTCCTCGAGTATGAGAAAATAAATTTCTGTTTGTTAAAGCCACCTACTTGTGGTATTTCTATTAAAGCAGTACTTGATAACTAAGACAGCAAATGTCTCTGATTTGAGGCAATTTCTGTTTTCCTTTACAGTCACTCCTTTTAGTGTGAAAAGTGGAACAAATGCTGTTTATCCGAAATACTGGTGTTGCAGTCACCAGCTAGTTAGAGTCAGCACAATGGGGATACACTCCCCCTGAGTCTGTGGTACACACAAATACTGTTATGTAATTGCCTTATTTTTATTGTTATTTGAAGAGTATTGTGTAGGCATTTTCCTTTTTTTCTTTTTGGAAGCAGATGCTGGAGTTACAAAGGACAGGCAAAATTTTTATTTATAGAAAAGGCTCTTCTATTTTATTTTTGGATTTGGACCCCAACTGGAATTGTGGAGAACAGTATATAGAATTAGTTCTTATATCCTGTCCTGTAGCTGTTATTTTCATATAAGTACTACTTTAAGTGCTATTATATCTTTTTACACTTGGCACTTGGCTGTATTTTTTAATGCAAATTTCTTGCAGAAACATCTTCTGTTTCTGCTACACTTGATCATCTCCTTGTGTGCATTATGTAGGATTGTCATCTAGTGTCTCCCCCTTGCCCCATCTCGGGGGGTAGTAAAGCTCATCAGCTCCCAGTGTGAAGAACGATGGGCTTGTGGGACACATCCTTGTTTGAAGTGTAGCAGTCTCTTCTCATGGATGTCTGTTCTGGCTTTAGATGAGGAAGGGCCGTTGTTACTAAAATTATCAAACGGGTTTTTAGACAAGACTATTTAATAAAGAAGTTTGAGTAGTTGCAAAATGTGTGGCTGGATTTTTAATTTTTAAGTAAATCAACTGGGTTTACTTTTCTTCTTCTTAGATTTGTGAGTGGACTAACAGGGGAGAAAACAAAAATAAGGATGAGACCACAAGTACTTGAAGATGATAGATTCAGCATAAAGATTTTTTGGATAAAATAAAAACTATAAGAATAAGTAACTTAAGTGTTCAAATATTACGTAAGCTGTCCTCCTGCTGAACAGCTTTAATACTATGTCTTTTGTATTACTTGATTTTGACAAATTATTGTGAAAATCCATCATTGGCCACTGACCTGAAGCGAGATAAATTTAGGATGCTTCTAGAAATCTCTTCATAGAACCAACTACAAAGGGGCATAGAAATGGAACCCATCTTTAGTAACTATTATGGGTTTATGAAGACATTTACATACGTTAGATGTTGTGTGGATAATGCTGTTGAAGGTCATTATTTAAGTTTTTCTTATTCTGAGATAGAGCTCTATGGTGTGTCTTGTTATGAGTTGAATCCGACTTGACAGCACTGGGTTTGTTTTGTACTGTATTCTTGTATACATTTACACGATTGTGTTTATTAGGTCTCCTTTAGATGAACATTTGGGTTGTTCTAGTAGTCACAAAATATTGGAAACAACCAAAATCACCTGTTGACTACTATGGTATGATATCATTTTTTTTTAATAACTAAAACATACAGTGTATGTAGTAAAGCTATAAAACAAAGTATGAGAGTAATAAAATGATCCAGCTTGTGGTAATTTTCCAGGGAGGAAGCACTGAGGTCAGAATGGAGCAGGGCACACAGAGAGGTTTATATTATGCTTCATACTTGCCTAGATTTCACGAAAAGTCTTTGATATGTATCGAATATTGTATATTGAGAATATTTTTAAAGGTATGCTTTAAAAAGACAACATAATAGTTAGTTACCTTGTGGAGAATGGTTGACTATATGCCTGTAAATTACAAGAAAAAGTTACCCTTTCTAGCATTGTGTGAATGTGTTTTATTACTTTCTCTGTAATTTCTGATCTTTATTTAATTGCTTTGGTGGACTTATTTAAATGGTATTGCAGAAAGAAAGCCACTATACTGAAGTGTGTCCCATTTGGGCAGAAGTGCTGAAAATTGCTGATTTCTTCATGGGCTAATGAAAAAATTGCTATTCATCTCACAAGATAATTGTGAACATCAGATTTATAAAGGATTTAGAAAACACTGTTACATGTTGTATGTTGTTAACATGCAAGACCTTGCTCTTCATCTTTCCTGGCATCCTTTCCAAATACAATCATACAATGTTGTTGCATTGTTTGACACCCTCTTCTGGATCTCATCTTGCTTTTGGTAATTAACCCGAATACCTGTTTCACCTTGATTACTGTAGCATCCTCTTTCATCAGTCCTTCGGTTACAGGCGCTGCAAGTGGTGAGGATATATGAGGAATATAAATTATGTATAAGCAAACATTTAGAATAGATGAGAGGCTAGTTTTGTCCTATTTAACAACCTGGTCTAATGGTGATGATGATCCTGGAGCCAGCTGATCAGATCTTTGCTCAGATTTCTTCCCTGGACTCCTCAGAAATACGTGTTCTTTAGCTAACACCAGCATTATAGAAGCAGCCTGGGAGTTTTTGTTTATGTCATCTCCATCAGCTGTTAAATGACTCTAACTAAACTATAAACGCTTGTTCTGCTCACATCTATTTCTAGTATCCTCATCACTCAGTTGTCCAGTCATGTCCTCCCTGTCTGCCTTTGTTATCTTACAGAGAGACATACTGAATTTGTTCATTAGCAATTAAGCATTCACATGCTTACGCAGAAAACAGTTCAGTCCTGTCCCTAAGATACCTTGCACCTAGTCATTTGCTGAAGGGAGTGACCTCACATTCATGATACAGAAGAAATCCTTTATGATTTATGGAGTATTTGCCTGAGAAAGTGTGAACGTGTGAAGCATTGTGTTTCCTTACCTGGCTGAGTTGGTATAGGGTTCAGTGTCAGGAAATGTAGCTAAGTGCCTTACGGAGGACAGAAAGACTGCTCCTGTTTTAGGTTAGGTTTGACAAACCTTAAATTTGGTGTGTTATTAAATTACTGAGGCAAAGCATCTTAAAATGGGTAAACAATAGTATATATACTCAGTGGAACACTATGCAATGCTAAAGAACAGTGATAATTATAGGAAGCATCTGGTAGCCTGGTTTCAGTAGAAACACATTATGTTGAGTGAAATCAGTGTCAAAAGGACAGATATTGTATGAGACCCCTACTATAAGGACTTCAAAACACACTGATGTACAGAACAAAAGACTCGTTCACAGCTGCAGCGTAGCAGAGGGTGGGAGGGAGAGGACTGGTTATAGATTAGATAGCTGATAGAAATTAGGTTGGTTGAAAGCAGTGACAGCCAGCCAAGCCAAACAGCACATAGTAGAAATAAGATCAACTTAACTGGACTTCAACATAAAACTCTTCTGATCTTAACCCACTATTGCAAGGATAGAGTTGCATGGACAGGGGCCTGGGAACCATGCTCTCAGGGGACATTGAGGCCAATGGGCATGACTAGCCTATTGCTAAGAGAATCTTTTGCACTCCATATTGGTGAGTGGCATTTGAGGTCGTCAGAGCTAACAAGCTGCCATCTAAGTACACCAAATCGTCCCAACTCAGCTGGAACAGATGATCACCAAGGACCACGAAGACGTGAGGGAAAAAGAACCCAGAAGACAGAAGGACCCACATGAACGGGTGACTGTATCAACATGTGACCAGAAGAACCGGATAGTGCCTGACCACCACCAGTGACAGCTGTGATGGGGCTCACAGTGTCAAGTCCTAGTGGCAACATGAGTAAAAGATGGATGAACCTCAGGGACTCCACTAAAGGACCACAGCTGATGGTCTGAAGGCCTGGGAGTTCCCCTGGGAGCACAACCCCTAGACCTGCTGCTGCCCCTGGTCATAAATCATTACTGAGGTCAACTCTTCAAACAGGAGTGGATTGGAGTCGGGGACACAAAGTGACCATGTGGTGGGTGCACTTTATGGTTCTTTGCATCTGCAGGATGCTGACCTACTGGACTCTTACTAGAAGGTAGAAGAGAGGCTGGAGAGGAGGGGTCAGGAGATTGTTAAGAGGATATAACATGTTTAGAACAGAAAGGAGGAGTGTGCTGCCACTGAGCAAGGAGAACAGAAGGAGCTGCAGATAGGCGAGCATGCAAATTTATCTTGGATTGCATACTTTTCACTCAATCACAGTTAAAAAAAAGTATCTCAAGCTCAACAGAATTTTGAAACACAGTTTCACCTTCTATATATGGCAGGGATATATGCATGAGTGTGTATGCTCCATCCTTTTCATAATTAGTATAATTCTAAAAGTAATTAAATGAGGATACATATAGAACATGACCTCTTAATCTCTTGATTATCCTTATTGAAAAATTACATATCTGGATTAAAATTAAAAGATCATATTGTATAGAAGTTAGTTTTTGCCAACTTCTAAATTAAAGCCAAGTGCTTTTTAAATTAGCATTTTTCCATTATATGTGAATGTACTCAGGGAAGCTATAGAAAAAGTGTGTCTGAGGAAGTTCACTATGTAAAAAAATTCTGAGGTTTCTTAACTTGTGAAAAGTTGACCCCTTATTTCCTTGTTTCCCACTTGGTAATACAGCAGTGATCTTAGAATGGTCGGGCTGTACTGAGTTCAGGAAAGTGTCCATGCTCAGCAGCATTAGTCAAGTCCCCAGCATCACAGCCCTGAGCTCACAAACTGATAGTTTAATTATTAATAATGAAAGGACATTTTAAAGTAAATTTGAAATCTGTAGAATACACCTGCTCTGAGGACAATGTAGTGCTGAAAAATTCACTTCCTGTTAAAAAACAAACAAACAAACAAACAAAAAATAACCACTGCCTTTGACTCAGTGCTGACACATGGTGACCCTCTAAGACACAGCAGAACTGCCCTGTAGAGTTTCCAAGGAGCACCTGGCAGTTTTGAAATGCCAACCTTTTGGTTAGCTGAAGTAGAACTTAACCATTATGCCACCAGGGTTTCCATCATTCCCTATGTATAGTGTATATTCATATATACATCTGTTAGTTTATGGGCAGAATTTTTTTTTATATTTAATTTTTTTAATTATGATTGAGTGAAAATGTACAGTCCCGTAGGAATTTGCATGCCCGCTTATGTGCAGCTCCCCCTGTTCTCCCTGCCTGGTGACAGCACACTCCTCTCCGTTCTATACATGTCATATCCTCCTAACAATCTCCTATCTCCCACTCTCCATCCTCTCCCCAGCCTCCAATAAGAGGTCAGCAGGGTGATATCCTGTAGATGCATGAAACCATAAAGTGCACACATGATATGGTCACTCTGTGTCACCAAGTCCAATCCATTCCTGTCCGAAGAGTTGACCTCCATTATGATTTATGGACAGGGGCAGCATCAGGGTTAGGGGCCGTGCTCCCAGGGGAACCCAGAGGCCTCTGGACTGTCAGTTGCAGTCTTTTAGTTGAGATCTCAGGGTGCTCCCCTTTTTATTCTTGTGTTGCCAGCGAGACTCAACTTTGTGAGCCCCATCACAGCTGTCACTGGTGGTGGCCGGGTACCATCCGGTTGTTCTAGTCACTTGTTGATGTAGTCACCCACTCAGGTGGGTCTCTCTGCATTCTGGGTTCACTTTCCCCCATGTCGTTTTGGTCCTTGGTGATCATCCATTCCTGCTGAGTTGGAACCATTTGGCGTACCTCAGATGACTGCTTGCTAGCTTTTAACACCCCAGATGCCAGTTGCCAATGTGGGGTGCAGAAGGCTCTCTTAGCAAAACACTAGTTATGCCAATTGGCCTTGATGTCCCCTGAGAGCATGGTGGACAGGATTTTTAAAAATGAAAATAAGTGAAATTTAATGGCTTCTGACATTCCAGAATTTGTTAAAAACTAATCAGCTGGAATGCTACACATAAATACTGAAAATGTTCAGATTTTTAGGCTTGTAATACAGTCTGTAGGCAATACAAAAAACGTTACTAAAAAAGTTTAGAATACTGGAAAATATTGTGAATTTGTAAATATGAAGGAGTCCTGTTTGAAGAGCTCAATTGTTTACCCAAAGGTCAGTGGTTCAAAACCACCAGTGGCTCTGCGGTAGAGAGATGTGGCAGTCTGCTGTTCAGAGATTTATAGCCTTGGAAACTCTTTGGGGTCACTACAAGTCAGCATTGACTTGATGGTGGTGGGATTTTTTATGTCAAGATGATAGCATGTTGAGAGGTGTTAACATTGTGAAAAGTCTGCTTTGTTGCATTAACCTTCAGTGATCAGGCCTGACTCAGTGTTCATAAATAATAAAAATTATGGCCAGTTATTTTAATGCAGTATGTTTTCAGAGTTGATCAATTTATTTTGGTGTCTATAACATTTTGAAATATTCTCAAATCATCCCTTGAGCAGTAAGTAGTCAAACCTTGAAGTTTTTTTCTTGATGTATCTGACTAGTAAGTATCAGAAAAAGGTTGTGAAGTGTTTTAGTATTGAGAATATCATCTTGCAGCATATTTTTAATCAGAAAACAAATTACAAAGTTTTAATTTAAAATAGAACATTGATACCAATGAGATTCTGATTCTGCTTCAGTTGTGCCCCTTTTTTCTGTGAAAGCAAAAGGAGAAAAATCTCTTCCTATGGCTCTCAACCTCAAGAAAATGAAAAGAATTTTAATTTTATGACAGCAATCATAAACAGTACATTAGGTTTTCTATAATAACATGTACCATTAAAAAGCTTCATTATTGCAGAAGCCTGCGATCTTTACATCACAGGGAGGAAGAAAGAACATTACTAAGTATGAGAATTTCATGGTGCCTTTACCTGTTGTGTCAAAAGCACTGTACAGTGACTTGAGAATGGTGACGTCCTGACTGGTGTGACTTGGAGCTGCAGCATCCCTTTGCATTATCACCCTGGGCTAACTGAAAGTGCTCCTCGAAGCTAGTGTGTGTTGCCTAGTCCTAGATGAGGTCTTCATGGGTGCTGACCATAAAAAGTTCATCAAAGTAATGAGGCGAGGAGAGAGCTTGGTGCTCATGGGCAGAGTTCAGCACCAAGGAGTGTGAGCTGGCTCCAGCTGTGACAATAAAACAGCAGGTGGCTGCTGTCATTAGGGGTGGCAGATGAGGCAGGGGACTAACATTCAGCCCACAGAACTCTCGTTTGTAGCCATCGCCACTGTACCATGCAAAATAGCTTCCATCTCAGTCAATTTTACTTTGGAAAATAGTGTACACAGTGATGGAATATGAGAGCCCTCAGCACATTGCTCTCCTTTGCTGTGACCAGGGCTGGCCTGACCTTTCTTTACCCCTCATCCCACTGTACCCACTCCCTGCCACTTTTTTGTCCAGAACACACTACTTGACTAACTTCTGTTGAGAAGGGCTCCTGTTATTTCAATGTGGTATTTGAGTTTTTAAAAATAAAGATGCTATTTCCACCCAAGTGCTGCAGTTATCACACAGCAGTATTAGGTGATGTGTACTCTGTGACTGGCTATAACACTTCTTTTGTTATGGGCTTGCCTTAGTCCTTGTCATCCCCCCTCCCCCCAGGAGGAATAGGGAAAGACAGGAAAGAGAGATGATGAAGCTGGGAAGTCAAGGAAACGTTAATGGATTTATTGAAGTGCCACACCGTTGATTTCTGGGTTTATTCTCTTCTTAGTGATTTCACTTGGGAAGCAACGCTTGGCTTTATTGTGAGAAGACATGTGTCCATGGACCTTTTAGTATATTGTTATGGTAAATGAATAAAAGCGACTCAATTCTTAATGCCTTATTTGGGGGGTAAAAAGCCAAAT
Source organism: Heterohyrax brucei (assembly GCA_028571685.1). Lineage (NCBI taxonomy): Eukaryota > Metazoa > Chordata > Mammalia > Hyracoidea > Procaviidae > Heterohyrax > Heterohyrax brucei. Next base: position 88,010,363 of record CM053152.1, read on the forward strand.
AATGGAAAACATGATTTTTTTTAGTAAGGAAAGGAAGTTAAAGAGTGTGACAGTGAGCAACTGGAAAAACAAACATCTTATTGCCAACTGTAGAAATTAAACTAGTGGGAATTATGTTGCTCTTCTTATTCAGTCTTGCAAAACAGACCAAAATTTATTGCACAAAATAAAATACTGTTAATAAATAGCCAGCTCTGTTTATGCTAATTGAGAAAAGAAGTGCTACCAAAACCAAACCAGTTGCCAGTCAATTCCAATTCATAGCAACCCTATAAGATAGAACAAAACTGTCCCATTGGGTTTCCATGTAGCACCTGGTGGATTCACACTGTTTACTTTTTGTTAGCAGCTGTAGCTTTTAACTGCTGTGCCACAGGGTCCTAACAAGTACTACAAATAGATGAACTTTTGAAGGTTGCAACTGGCTAATTTGAAGAATGTCTGTCTGTGTGCTCTTTTGGTGCAGTAAAGAGTTTGGCTGTTGACCAAAAAGTCAGCAGTTTAGATCTATCAGCTATTCCTGGGAAACCCTGTGGGGAAGGTCCACTCTTGTCTTACAGGGTTACCATGAGTCAGAATCGACTTTGAGGCGGTGGGCTTAGTTTTCGTGTGTCATACTATGTTTATTGATTATAAGACACTTTTCTAGTTTGTTTTGGTTATGCCAGTACATATGCATAGTTGCTTACTTTGATCTATTGCTATAATTAATGTTTTTGATGTACACATTACCCTAGATTGATCAGTGGGAGCCCTTTCCAGTCACCTGTGTTGTTTTGGATGTCCTTGTCATTCTCGGTGGTGTAGTAGTTAAGTGCTGTGTCTGCTAACCAGAAGGTTGACAGTTCGAATCTGCCAGGTACTCCTTGGAAACTCTGTGGAGCAGTTCGGCTCTGCCCTACAGCTTCGCTGTGAGTTGGTATTGACTTTATGGCAGTGGGTTTGGCTTATGGTTTATCATTCTTGGGTCATTCTTTTATTATGACTCAAGATCCTGGTCACCTGTTATTCTTTCCATGCCCTAGACCTGGAATCAACTTCTTTTGCTAAGGAGCCCTATGTCCTTCTAAGGGAGAATGGTATTCATAAACTACAATCTGGGTGAGCTCACTGATTTTGGACTTTGCTCTCTGTGAGTACCCAGACCCAAACCAAACACACTGCTGTCAAGTTGATTCCAACTCATAGTGACCCTATAGAACAGAGTAGAACTACTCCATAAAGTTTCTAAGAAGCACCTGGTGGATTTGAACTGCCAACCTTTTGGTTAGCGCTTAACTACTATATCACCAGGGTTTTCTTCATTTCTTGCTGAGTTCTTTACTAAAATATGCCTTCTGCTTCTGTTATATCACTCTCATTTAAAAGATATCTACTGTAGAACTCTGAGGCGGGCACAGTGATAACTCCCAGTCCATTCTGTTCTGTGCAGGCAAAGCTGCTCCAGGAGTCAAAAGTCTGTCTTGCAAAAGGGAGACACAGATGTGGTTCCATCAATGTACAACCCTTAAAAGGAAGCTTGGGGCCAAGAATTGTCTGCCACTCCCAGTGTTTTTGATTGTTACAACCTGATTAGAGGATATCTGTTGGCATTATTAGAAGTGGTCAGAACTGCTGTTTACATCCTATAATGCCAAGTCAGCCAAGTGCCATCAATTTCTGCACAGAATAGAATTGTCCTGTGCCGTCTTTGGCTTGACGTTTGTGAAGATTTAATATAGGAGGTCTGCATCTACTTTCAGGCCAAGGCTGGTGTCTTCACTTTACTGAAGCTATTTGTGAAATCATACAGTGTATGCTCAACAACTTTCCTTCTGTGAGTCTACAGTTTTGGTACATGCTAGGTAGAACTGATCCCAACTCTGGGGCAGAGAAGGAATAATAGGTGAGTGGGATATCTTGAATCATAATAAAAGAATAACCAAAGAATGGTAAATAAACCAAAAACCAAACTCACTGCCATCAGGTCGGTACCAACTCATAGTGACCCTATAGGGCAGAGCAGAACTGCTGCACAGTTTCCAAGGAGCACCTGGTAGATTCAAACAGCTGACCTTTTGCTTAGCAGACATAGCACTTAACCACTATGCCACTGAAGTTCTGGGTGCTAATTCTTTAATGAGCTTCCTTGGTAGGCTACATTTCACACAGTTTTCCCGACTCATTGTTGAAGGGATGAAACGTCTCATGTGACTTCACTAGGAAAGCTTGTCCCTGATTTCTTTCACACTTTGCTGTTGTACATTTTCATCCTGCTAATTTTGCTGTGTACCCTTTCTCTGTAAAAACTTCTATACATCAGTGCTACTATGTGCTGAGAGTAATCCTGGAGAATTACTGAACTTGGGGGATTTCTTGGGAAACCCTCCACATTGCATTCAAAGGGATATAATTCACATACCGTGAAGTTTGCCCCTCCTTGATAGTCTTCAATTCAGTGGTTTTTAGTATATTCACAGTTGTGCTTTAATGACCACTGGCCCCTCTCTCCCTCCTTCCAAAACGTTTTCATCAACCCAGAAAGAAGTACCATACTCATTATCATTCCTTATTCCTCTCCGTCTGGGCCACGGAAAAAGTTATCTGCCCTATACCTGTGTGGAACTGCCTGTTCTGGACATTTCATCCAAGTGGAATTGTACAATATGTGGCCTTTTGTGTTTGGCTTCTTTCAGGTGGTGTGCTGTTTTCAAGATTTATCTGTTAGAGTATGTATCAGTATTTCCTTTTTATACCTGAAGAATATTTAGTCATTATATCACATTTTCTTTATCCCTTCATCAATTCATGAGCGTTTATTTGTGTTGCTTCCACTTTGGGGCTATTCTAAATAATGCTTGTCTAAAAATCTATGTACAGATTGTTGTGTGGACCCGACTCAACGGCACTTGGCTAGTGTTTTCATATTGGATATTTACTTAAGAGTATAGCAGCTGAGTATATGTTAACTCTGTTTATTATTATTGGAGGAAATGCTGTACTATTTTCCTAAATGGCTACTGTATTTTACATTTCTGCTGACAGTGTCTGAGAGTTTCAATTACTCCATAGCCTCACTGACACTTGTTTTCGCCTGTCTGTTTGATTCTGTCCATCCTGGTGGGTTTGAAGTGTTAATTTGTTGTAAGAGTTCTTTATGTATTCTCAGTAGAACTTCCTTACTAAATATATGATTTGCAGATACTGTCTTCCATTCTGTGAGCAACATTGTATTTTAACTTTCTCAATGGTTTTCTTTGATGCAAGAAAGCTTTTAATTTTGGTTAAGGCCACTTTATGTGTTTTTTTGCCCTTTCTGCTGTTGGTATCATATGTAAAGAGACCACCAGCTAATCCAGGGTCAGAAAAATTTCCTCCAGGATTTTCTTGTAAATATTTTTTTCTTTTTCCTTTTATTATGATTGAGTGAAAATCTACATTCCCATATAAATTTGCATGCCCACCTATATGCAGCTCTCACTGCTCTGCCTGCTCGGTGACAACACACTCTTCCTCTCTGCTCCATACATGTCTTGTCCTCCAAACAATCTCCTATCCCCTCCTCCCCACCCACTCCCCCACCTCTTTGGATGATATCCTATATTGATGATATCCTATATAGATGATGATATCCTATATAGATGCATAGAACCATGAAGTGCACACATGATCTGATCGCTCCATGTCACCAAGTCCAATCCATTCCTGTTCGAAGAGTTGACCTTCATTATGATTTATGGACACGGACAGCAACAGGGTCAGGGGCCATGCTCCCAGGGAAACTCTGAGGCCCCTGGACTGTCAATTGCGGGATCTTTTAGTAGAGATCTCAGGCTACAACACTTTTTATTCTCGTGTTGCCAGTGAGACTCAACTTTGTGAACTCTATCACAGCTATCACTGATGGTGGCCGGGCACCATCTGGTTCTTCTGGTCACAAGCCGATGTAGTCACCCACTCATGTGGGTTTCTCTGTCTTCTGGGTTCTCCTTCGCCATGTCATTTTGGCCTTTGGGTGATCATCCATTCCTGCTGATTTCGGAGCATTTACTGTACCCTCAGATAGCAGCTTGTCAGCTTTTAACATCCCAGATGCCACTCACCAATGTAAGGTGTAGAAGGCTCTCTTAGTGAAACACTAGTTGTGCCAGCTGGCCTTGATTTTGCCTGAGAGCATGGTCCCTGGTCCCCTGTTCCAGCTACTCTGTCCTTGCAATATTGGGTTAAAATGGGAGGAGTAACCATGTTATGTTGAAGTCCAGTTATTATTGATCTGCCTTCTGATGTGTGCTGTCACCGATTTCACCCAACCAAATTTCTGTCAACTATCTAATCTAAACCCTCCCTAACCCCTCTCTCTCCCTCCCTCTTCACCCTTGCAGCTGTCAAAGAGTCTTGTCTTCTATGCATGAGTCTGTTTTCAATTTCTTATCATAGGGATCTCATACAATATTTGTCCTTTTGTCCCTTACTACTTTCACTCAGCATAATGTTCTCCAATTGAAACCAGGTTATGAGATGTTTCCTAAAATCATTGTTGTTCTTTACCATTGCATAGTGTTCCATTGAGTATATATATTATAGTTTACCTATCCATTCCTCTGTTGTGGGGCATCTGGGTTGATTCCATCTTTTTGTTGTTGTGGAATATGCTGCAATAAACATTCATGTGCATGTATCAGTTAGTGTGAATGGCCTTGATTCTGTAGAATATATTCTGAGCAGTGGAATTTCTGGGTCAAATGGTATATCTAGATGCAGCTTTTTAAGGAAGTGCCAGATTGCTTTCCAAAGAGGTTGCCCTATTTTGCAATTCCTCCAAAAGTGTAAGAGAGTTCCAGTTTCTCCACAACCTCTCCAATATTTGTTGTTTTACATTTTTTGGATCATGGCCAACCTTGTTGGGGTGAGACGATATCTCTTTGTCATTTTGGTTTGAATTTCTTTAATAGCTAATGATTGTGAGCATGTCTGCATGTGTTTTTTGGCTGCCTGGATATTGTCTTTAGAGAATTGTCTGTCCATCTCCTTTACCCGTTGCTTAATTGGATGTTTTATCTTTTTTTAATTGATGTTTTGTAGTGCCTTATAGATTATGGAGATGGGCATTGGTCTGACATAGAGTTGCCAAAATTTTTTTTTCCCCTTCTGTAGGTGGCCTTTTAATATTAATAAAGTCTTTGGATGAGCAAAAGTGTTTGATTCTTAGTAGTTCCCATTAATCTGTTTTCTGTTGTTTGTGGTCTGTTTGACAGATTTTGAAGTCTGTCTGTGTTGTGTATTAAAACTTCCATTGTTGTTCCTACTTTCTGTGGATGAGCTTTATTGTTTTTTCTCCTGTGTTTTCTTGTAAATATTTTACAGCTTTATCTTTTATATTTAGGTAAAAAAAGAAAAAACTTCAATTGATCATAAATATAATGGTTCATTTCTCAGTCTCAGTTCTGTGTCATTGATGTATGTTTTATCTTCCCAATGAATACCATGTGTGTTTATTAGTGTAGCTTTAACTTAGAAGAATAAAGATTTATTGAGGTGTTATTGACATAGAATAAACTATATATATTTAAAATGTGCAGTATGATGAATTTTGAAATACATATATAAAAGTGTGAAGCCGTCCCCACAAAGAAGATAATGAACATAAGCATGATTTTTGAAACTGTCATGTATTCCTTTGTGATTTTTTCTGCCATCCCATCTCACCCATCTCCAAGTAATCTCAAGTTGTTGTCTGTTTTCTGGTTGTTTCAGATGGCAGGCTAAATCTGGTCCCTGTTATTCCATTTTACAAATTCTGAGTCCATCAGGAATCAGTCAGTGAGATATGTAGAACTACTATGATTGTACATGTAACTGGTGTGTGTGTGTGTATGTGTAAAGTTAAGGGATTTGTTACAGAAGTTTGGTGTTACACATCTAGGAGAGCTCATTAACTAGTATCTTGGTGGCTCTGGTGTCTGATTCTGTAGCCCAAAGTCCACAAGTCATATAGGTGGGAAGGTTGTAAAGGATGAAGAAGAAAGTCGAGTAGGGGAACAAGAGCAAGGTGGAACCCATAGGGATGGCTGGTGCCCCTGGGGACATGCTGAATCTCTTGAAAACTGTCTCACTTCTCCTGATATCAATGGTGACATGTCTGCAGAAGCTGGGTCTTTTCCTCAGTTGAGTGAATTTACGTACTTTTCTGGGAGTCAGACCAGTGGAAGATATCGAATTAGGGAGTTGTTGAAGTTCATGTTTGTCCTTATGCCAACAAAGTGAGTCAGCTGACACAGGACATGTATGAGCTACAGAAATGTTGCTTCACTTCCTGCCCACTAACACCACACAGGAATCTCTTTTTTGACCCTACCTATATTTAATTTTACACTGAAGGGAATTTTGGGAAATGTAATTCTTCTTGCTATATGAATAAGTTACCAAGCCACCACAGTGTAGATTTTCCCTCCTGTACACGCACAACTATCTTCTCAAAGACACTAAGAATGTCATGGTCCTGCCTGCAGTGATCCGTGTATCCTGTAAACAATTACACACATGCCAGCTCTTTCCTCAGAGGAGGGTATATAGTTCATTTTTTGTGTATGGGTGATACTCACTCTTTTAGCTAGTTCACATTTGCTATCCTATAACTTAAGTAATAAAAGGAAACAACTATGAACACATCTTATTTTAGTGCTGATGGAATTAGAAAGGGGAAGGCTATATCCTGATTTGATTATTATTTTAAAAATTTCTAAGTGTTTCTTATTTTGATGGGTTCACTTAGTTCATTTTATTATAAATTGTTAGAGGAAAGTAATTCAGCCAGAACCCCGATTAATTGACACTTGTGCAGTTCTCCAATGCTGTAGTAATTGATGGTGATGATTATCTCCCCGGAGCACTGCATGTTTCTGATATGCCTGCCGAATCATTAAATAAAGATTGCATTCTGTTCTATAAAGTTTTATTATTAAGTGCATTCTCTGTGTTGTAATGTTTTGCATAATTGTATTCCATGACAGATATTTATCTTAACTATATGTAAACCTTGATACAGAGTCAGAGTGCCCTTTTATCAGAGCGTATCTCCTGATGGCTCATTCAGGCAGAAGGAGTTCAACAGTAGACTGGATTGTTTTGAACTCATAGGTTTGGGTGCTATTTATAAATAGCTCAATATGTATTGGTTGGCTAAATATATTGAATGTGTGTCACCAGCAACTTCAATTCATTTTCACATAAATTGCAACATGAATACTCTTGTTTAAAAATATCATTTAAAAACAATTTATTAAAAGCCTGTATTTCTAAAATTGCCCTTAAACCATAAGTGCCTGTAGTTGCCTTGGAAATAGAACTGTTGTCAGCTCAGCACTTTAAGCTTGCAAACACTCATGTGCAAATTACCAAGGAAAATTTCTTACTGGCTGCTTGACTGTGTATGAGCCAGCAGCCTGGCAGTCCCTTTGGTCTCACCACTCCCGTTTTCTCAAAGACGGGATTGGAGACTGAGTCTGGTTACTGCTCTCCCGTGGAATACATGTAAAAGTGCAAATTTTTTTTCAGTAGACCTATTGATCAGTGTTTTATTCCTTGACATAAACACTCTTGAGTATTTTAGCTCCTTCACATTTAATCAATAAGGACAATACCAGAATTATACGCTTGGATAAGGAGAGAGTCTTAATATATTAATAGCAATCATTTATTGAGGCTTACAGCATGCAGTGTGCTAGTCACCCTAGGCATGTATGTACTGTGTATAGATATGTCTCCCTTTAGTCCTTGTCATTTTCAATTCCAGTATGCTTCAGTTCTGTCATTTGTGAAAGCTAGCTGTTAATATACTGGTACATATCTATTAAAGTTGTTTTGGTGTTATACGTGGTAATCTTTGCTGACCGTTTATTACTATGCTTGTCTCATAGTATTCTCTCAAAAACAGAAAGCTTTATTACTGTTGTATACTTTAGTGTTTGTTTAGCCCTGTGAGTTAGGTCTTAGTATCCTGAAAGCACGTTCAAAGTCCAGTTAAGTAGTTCAGGGCCTCAGTGCTGTGCAGCTGCCGTTTCTTCATCCTGCTCCTAGGGTCTCCTCCTAACCACTGCTGTCACTGTCATCAGGATGTTGTAAAGATCAGCTAAGGCGGGCAGGGGATTTGTGTGCTCCAGACATGCCAGTAAGCCCAGGTGGTGTGTCGTGTCATTTACTCTTCATGGTAATGGGAAGGAGAGAGGATGTTGGCACTGAGTCATCACTGAAGCAGCACCTCCGTTCTTGTTTGCCCGGGTCTTGCTCTCAGGCTTTGCCCCAGTGGGCTCCACTGCCTCCTGCAAAGTGCACCTGGATTTGTATTTCATTTTCTGTTGATCTTATTAGTACTTTTCATTCTCACCTGGTATCTGACCTTAACAGAAGGCCCCACCATTGATTTGTCGCCTTCAGAAGAGCTGAGATACTCTAGGCAAAGGGTCCTTTATTGAGCTCTTTTCAGAAAGTTTTCAGTGAGTGTGGCCTTAACAAGACTATTTATCAAGTCTAATATTGTATTTTTTTTTAACTTCTAGGTATAATTTTTTTACTGCTGCCTTCATTTTATGATTTTATAGTATATCCACTAATTATACTCTTGTTTACTCAAGCCATTGTTTTGTTTTATTTTAACAGTTTTGTTACAGTAGTTTCATTTCATCTCATATGGGTGACTTAGGCAAGGTCAGGTCACTGCTGATTGTCAGAGTTCAGACTGAAGTTCTAGACTCAGTAGGTTCTTTGACTTGACTTTTTCAATATGTTTTTCTCTGTATCACTGCCTGTATTGTTTCTTGAGCACAGAAATAAAATATGCCTCCATCTTTGATTTTGTTCATTAATATTTATTAATCATTTAAATAGCAAATGATTTTTTTTAGTTGAAAATAACATAGTAGACACCTTTGAAATACAGCTATTACATAAATTGTAATTCAGAAGATGGAGAAAGGGTGACCAGGTTAGTCATTATGTGTAGCATGTGGGCTCTGGAATCAGACCCAGACCAAACCAAACCTGCTGCCTCTGAGCTGATTCTGATTCATAGTGACCCTATAGGACAGAGGAGAACTGCTGCATAGAGTTTCCAAGGAGCACCCTGTGGACTTGAACTCCTGATCTGTTGGTTAGCAGCTATAATATTTAACTGCTACTCCACCAGGGTTTCAGACAACCTGTGTTAAAATCCTCACTGGTTGTAAAACCTTGAGCAAACTCTGTAATATATATGTCTCTGGCTTTTCTTCTGCAAAATGGATTATTTTAAGGATTAAGTGAGTCAGTCCATACGAAGCATCCAGAACAGTGATTAGCAGCCTCCTTCCTATCAAATAATAATAATAGTAAACCAGCAACCCCTTCTCCCCCAGAAAGCATAATCACAAATGCAAATAAGTGATTGCTTTCATTATTACCAAGAATGCAATTAATATTTGAAAATCTAAAATGTAGCATTAAGATCTTAGGGCTGTAATATTTTTTTACAGTTCTGAGAATAGTAATACTTACATTTTTTAGGGAACCTTTGAAAGGAAGATGGAATTACCCACAAAACAAATACATAGTTGCTTACGGAATAACTCTTCTTTCTCTTTTGCATCATTTAGGGTTGTGTGTGTGTGGTGTGTGTGTATGTGTGTGTGTATCATTACCTTTAGGATTCTTGGAGCAGTACTTCTGATTGCTGTAGATAAGTTTTCATAATATGTATAATAGCCAAGTGCCGTCAAGTCGGATCCAAACATGTAAGTTATATTTGTGTAAACAGATTTCTTATTGTCAGGAGAGGTGTTTGAGTTTTTATTTCTTACGAATAACAAAAATTTGTAAGTTTTGTGTCTTTAGTGGGGATTTATTTTAATGTAGAAACAAAACCATGTAGGAAAATGATTATAATTTGAAGGATTAAATGATTATGAAATATTTTAAATTATATAATATTGATACTTTATTTTTGAAGCTACTTTGTGTAAAATTACAATGGCATATTTCAAATGAGTAAGTAGTGGGATGGGTGTGATAGTTACAGCCAAGCGGTTGATAGCATTAAAGAAGATGTGTCACAAGATATCTGAGAAATAATGAAAAATATAATTATTTTGACCTAGCAATGATTTGGTAAAAGTGTTTGAGAAATATAACTGTTAAGTGTTATTTAACATTTGTTAACATCTGAATTTTGGAGTAAACAAATCTCATATAATCATAGTTTCTTTCATTAATTTGCAAGGTACATTTTTGACAGATTTGAATAGTTTCGACCTTCTGGTTATTCTGTACTACTGTTCACTTAACATGCTCATTAATAAGTAAGGGAAGATGGAAAATACTCTTTCATGAAATAAAGGATACATAGTATTATTGGGAACCTGTTCATAAATATTTTAATAAAGACACGTATTCATCATATATATGTGTGTGTGTACATATGTATATCATATAAATTAAGCCTTAATACTTTAGGTTTGGTTTTATGCTATATTGTAAAACATTTTAGTAAACAAGTTATAGTTTGTCCTTGTTTTCTGATATGTAGAGGGAGGGTAAAATACCTATATTTTATCTTGATTTATCTGTAACAGAATCCACACAGTCTATCTAAATTGATTGTTGTTTTAATGATTACTGGCATGTTTATTTTTAAGCACAATTGTTCTTGGTAACTCATTGCATTTCTTTTTGTCTCACCTATTTCACAGGTCATAAATTTTAAGTTTGCCTCTTTATCATGCTATAAATATTTTAAACAATGTGAGCTTTTTGTTATCCCAGTGAATTTAAAAGAATATTCTCTATTTAAAATATGTATTATTTGATTTGACGTTGATTGGTTTGGAAAGGGACATATTCAGTTAAAAAATTATGTGATGTAGTATAATTATGTGATCTGTGAAGACTTTTATTTCTATAGTTTTTCTCCTTGCTACCCCGGGTTTTCCATGAGACTGTAAGTGTCCCTGAGCCAGGAAGTGTGGCGTGGTGGAGTGAGCCCCGTGTAAAGGTCGCCCGCCGTGGATCTTGCTTTTGCATTTTCAGCTCCTTTGGCTCATTTTCTTGAAAGAGTCAAAGTTACTTATCTTTCCCGAGCTCCAGTTCCTTTCTTTTGTCACCAAAAGAGGATAGTGTCTACAGTGCTTGCTTCTTTATTCAGTTGTGTCAGTTGAGAAAATATATAAAAATGCTGAGTATACTGTAAAGCTTTTTTAAATTCTAACTTCTACCTCCTATGGTCAAACAAAAGATATAAATAATATGAAACTTGAAATTTTGTGTCAGAAAACATCTGGTTGGCTTACTTTCTATTCTTGTGTATGTGTACATGTGTATTAATCAGAAAAAACTCACGCATTCGTAAGTGACACCACATTGCATGCAGTACTGTTTTCTTTTTCAAACCTAGTGTTATACAATGAGCTATTTCTTGTACTTTTTAACGACTACATAATATTCTACCACAGCTATGACAGTATTATTGAACATTTAGGTCATTTTAAGTTTTTAGTTAGAATCTAATTTTTTTGCCTTCGTTTCAGATTGATTTTTTAGATTATATTGCAGCAAAGAACTGATTGATAATGATTTTATTTAAAATTGTTATTCACGTTTTTTAGATCTTGATGCTTTATTCGGTTTAGAAAAAAGCCATGTTGTATGAACATGTTTGCAGAAAGGTTACCTGCTGGTGACATATGGAGTGAATTGGAAGAGAGAGAACTTGAAGGCAGTAAGACTCAGAAATTGTGCTTTAACTTAGTTCAGTCATATCAGAATGAGAAATCTAAGGTCTTGGTAGGAAGACATTTTGAAGAAATGATGATTTCGCAAGGATGAGGATGAATTGGGAAGGTTATGGGATTAGGGAATTCTGGGGAGCTCATTATGTAGCCCAAGTAGCATAGTGGTTAACTGCCAACCGAAAGATGGGTGGTCAGAACCTGCTAGCCACTCTGTGGGAGAAAGACACAGCAGTCTGCTTCCATAAGGATTATAGCCTTGGAAACCCTGTGGGACAGTCTACATTGACAGGGTCACTATGAGTTGAAATCACCTCTAGCAACAGGTTTAGTTTTGGCTTTTTGGTAGAGAGCTTATTAGTGAGGGAAAATCATGACTGATGCTGTACATGTTTTAAAGTATAGTCTGATTGACCTTCCCTGCCTTCATATATTTATTTGCTTGTTTGTTTTCGTGTGAGTACTGAAAGGGCTCAGACATAGTGATACTGTAGTCACAGTGATCACAGTGGGCACCCAGATCTTGTGGATATACCAGTCTCCAATGGACGAGGTTAAGGCTGTGTCCACGTCCTAAACAGGGAATGTCTGTGGTGAGCCTGGAGCATCTTGTGCTGGAAAGTGAGAGTCAAAAATGAATAGAGGAGATACCAAAATGACCTGGTAGCGCACTTTAAATGGTTCCTACTGGCCAGTTGGGGGACAGTTTGAGAATTTACATAATTCTGATGATGGATTACAAAACACTGAGTAAAAGATAAATGCAAGAGTCAATTTGAAAGGCTCTTGAAAAAGATCTAGGGAGAGAAATAACATGAGACACAGACAGAGAGAAAGGGGAAATGGTGAAGTTCTTTATAGAAGAATGCCAGCTAATATATGTACAAGGAATGATAGGATTAGGAAATTGCCATTTGGAACTGTCTGTGCACAAATCTAGTTAAGCAGGGTTTTTTAATGGGTGCTGAAATAATAGAAGGTTGTTGGAGAACGATATGTTGATAAAATATCAAATATCACTCACACATTACTTAGTAGCAAAGGGAAAATGAACATTATAGTTTCCACTCAAACCAAGAAACGAAAAAAAAAACCTCCAACCCACTATTGTTGAATTGATTCTGACTCGTAGCAACCCTATAGGACAGAGTAGAACTATTCCAGAGAGTTTTAAAGGAATGCCTGGTGGTAGAATCATACTGCCAGCCTTTTGGTTTGCAGCCATAGCACTTAATCACTATGCCACCAGGGTTTCCCCACTCTAAACAGGTGATCATATTTAGTACTATTTATGGAACGACTTGATGGCAGTGGATAGGTGTGAAAAGGTTGAAACCCTGTTGGTGTAGTGCTTAAAAGCTACACTATTCAAATCCACCAGGTGCTCCTTAGAAACCCTAGAGGGCGGTTCTCCTTTGTCCTACAGGGTTACTATGAGTTGGAATGTACTTGACAGTAATGTTTTTAATGGGATGATGCAGATCCCTGGTGGTTCAGTGTTTAACTGCGTGGCTGCTCAACTAGAGATCTGTGGTTTGAATGCACCAGCCACTGTGTGGGAGAAAATTGTGGCAGTCTGCTTTGGTAAAGATTACAGCTTTGGAAACCTCATGGGGCAGTTCTCCTCTGTCCTGTAGAGTTGCTACCAGTCCGAATTAATTTGATGACAAGGGGTTTGACTTTTTGTTTCAGTGGGATGTTGTCATCATCATCGTTAGGTGCCATTGAGTTGCTTCTGACTCATCATGACCCTGTGTGCAACAGAGTGAAACACTGCCCAGTCCTTTGCCGTCCTCACAGTCCTTGCTGTGTTTCAGCCCATGGTTTGGCACTGTGTCAGCCCTTCTCATCAGGGATCTTCCTGTTTTTCACTGACCTTGTACCCTTACCAACCTTACCAAGTGTAGTGTCCTTCTCCATGGTCTGGTTCCTCATGATAACCTGTCTAAAGGCACATGAGACAAAGTCTTGCCACTCTTGTGCCCAAGAAATGCTCACGTTGTACTTCTTTTAAGACAGACTTATTTTTCTGACAGTCCATGGTGTATTCAATATTCTTCACTACAAATGTACTTCAAAGGCATCAATTATTTTTTAGTCTCCGTTATTCATAGTCCAGCTTTTGCATGCATGTGAGGCAATTGAAAATATCATGACTTTGGTCAAGCATACTTTAGCCATCAAAGTGATATCTTTGCTTTTTAATGATTTAAAGAGGTCTTTTGCTGTAGATTTGTTTAATACAGTTTGTCTTTTGATTTCTTGACTGCTGCTCCCATAGATGTTGATTGTGGATACAAGTAAAATGAAATCCTTGACAACTTCAGTCTTTTCTGTTTGTTGGTATTGCTTGGTTTTTATTGGTGTTTCTTGCTGTTGCTTATTGGTCCAGTTTTGAGGATTTTTGTTTCCTTGTGTTGTGGTATAATGCATACTGAAGGCTGTAGTCGTGGATCTTTGTAAGTAAGTACTTCAGCTTCTCTTCAATTTCCACAAGAAATGTTGTGTCATTATTCACTCTACCATATGCCCCACCACCTAACTTTTCTTACTGGCTGTCACCACCCTGTGAAAGTATTATGTTGAAACTGTTTTGGATAAGATGTTTAGATAACATTGTAACTGTATAGATAGCTATGATGTGTTTATGTATATTATTTATGCTATTATTTCAGTGAGTAAGTATTCTTGTGATTAAATAGATGAACAAATGATAGACCTTGGATTCAGACTTCAGTGGGGTAGGGCCAGAACCATGTTTTTAAGTGTTCTTACTCTCTTCACCGTCTTGTCCAAAAGTATCAAAGTGAGATACCACCTTTGCAGTATTCTTTATTGCTTGCTTATTTGACACCTGGGGGATCCATAGAAAATCCGAGTCCTACACCTGGTAGAGATGGAGGGCCTTTTGTAGAAAGAGAAGGGTAAGGCAGACAAAGAAGGTTGTGAGGAGGACCCTTGAGACTCACACTCTCTGTTGAGTAATAGGCACATAAAAATAAATGAAAATAAAATACGGTGTCTCTGCAAAGAGTTCTCATTTTGTGAAGGAGACAGCTATGAGGGTGCAGAAATTAGTACGGTTATAGGACTGTATCTGAAGTTCTGAGACCATATACAGAGAGTTACTGGAGATGTGGTATTAAAGCCAGTCACAGAAATCCACTAATTAACATGTCAAGTGCCAGTCTGTTATTTGTAAAATTCTCCTTTTTTTATAGGAACCAAGGATTTAGAATATGTTTATAAATACTTGTAAAATACCATGTATGTAGTTTTTTTTTCCTTTCAAGGTATACGAAAATTTAGAGTTTAGAATTTTCACTAACTCATGTTGTTCTTTCTCTCCATTAGTTTAAATTATTGTTTTTTCATGTAGACTAAATTACAAAAGGAGAATACATAGCACTTTCAATTTATGGCTGTTTGGATGTATATGTGTGTGATTGTTCATTATTGTCTTTTGGTGTTACTTAATTTTGGAGTGTTTTATTATTATTATTATTATTATTTGCCCCCTTCTGCCATCTTGGGATTGATATGGGCTGGTTAATTGACATAATGATGTGTTTAGTGCTTTTGTTCTACCTACTGGTTTTTCTTAGTGTCCAGGGTCTTAAGAGCTTTCAAGGTACCATATAAGGCACTACATTTGTTCTCTGTTCACTTAGAGCAGCAGAGAAAGAAAGAAAGCTAGAAATAGGAGGAGGCTATGGAATGCATGGCTGATTGACTTCATAAGGAACTGCTGTCTGTGTCTCAGAGCTGGATGCTGCCTGCTATCGTTACTGAACATGTTGATCAGAGATTCCATAGAAGAATCCTGCAGAATAGAATTTCAAATTCTTATGGACTCCAGACTTTCCAAAGCCATGGAAGCTGGATGAACCTCTAAAACTGTTGCCCTGAAATAATCTTTAAAGCTTAAACCACAAATATTCTCTCAAGTCTTCTTAAAACTGAACAGTAGTTTAGCTTAACTAATCAAGAGTGCCTGCCTTGGCCATTATGCTGTTCTGAGGCCTATCTGTATGGCATCAAACTGATCACTGCTGCTGGAAAGACTAGATAGGAACTTTAGGGAATAGTGAATTTATGTTAATAGGAGCTGAGAATGGTTTGCACAACTTGAAGAATATAGTCAATGTCACTGCATTCTGCATGTAGAAATTATTAAATTGGTGTGTGTTTTGCTATGGATATTTTTCAGCAACAACTTAGCAAATAAAATAAATTACAGGTAGTCTACAACTTAATATGAGGCTCTTTTCTGATGAGTCCAGTGTAAGTTGGTTGTAACTTAAGTTGAATGCCTTTTTAAAATTTTTTTTCTTCGTTATTAATTCGCTTTATGACCAGTGTCTTTATGAATCCTTTATTTGTCTTTGGGAGTTGGCATGAGAATGGTGACATTAGAAAATTATGTGCTGCAACACTGTGTGTAGTACGTATTACTAACAAGAAGATTTTTTTGAAAAAAAAGCAAACAAAAAATGGAAAGCTGTAAGTGTGGTTTGTTATAACTCAAACGCATCGTAAGTTGGGGAACCTGGTATTTAAAAACAACGACAACAAAAGTAAATATTGCTGTAATGAGTGAACATGAATACTTTAGCTGAATGGTATTGTTATAGAAGATATTGTGGTTGGTTGAGTTGTTATAAGATCTTTGCATCTTTGTTGTGTGGATATTTCATGTATTTCAGCTTAAATTTGATTTAAGCTGTTCTACATATTCAAGTAAGATATTAATTTGCCCATAGAAATTAGGGTCTTTTGGAATTGAAATCTTTAGTTTTACAAATCTGTCTTTTTATATCCCTACATGTAATTATGTTACCTACAAGGTTTTAATAATTACAGTATAATAGTAGATAATATTTATTGAGCTCTCTTTTTCTTTGTTGCATGCTACCTGTGTTTGTATGTATGGTTCTATTCAATTTTCACAAAATTCTCATCAACTGTTGTTTTTCTTATTTTTTCAATTGAGGATACAAGGACTCCAAGAATGTACTTAATACCCTCAACTTTATACAATTCATAAATGGCAGCACCATGACATGACCTCATCATAACTGTCCACTGGCCTGCCTCTGTACTATACTCTCTTTACTGAAAATCACTGTGGTCACCATGGTGTGAGGAGTTAACCTCACAGAGGAACAAAGTAATTTTAGTTTAAAGATATTGTGGAAACTCTGGTGCCATAGTGGTTAAGTGCTATGGCTGCTAACCAGAAGGTCAGCAGTTCAAATCTGTCAGGCATTCCTTGGAATCTCTATGAGGCAGTTCTGCTTTGTTTCCAGGAATCAACTGGAAGGCAGTGAATTTGAGTTTTTTGGTTTGGATCGTGTGTTTGTCAGTTAGCCTTTGTTACCTGGCCTTGGTGTGTCTTGGTCTTTGTGTTTCATTCTGCTTCTTCAGTTGTGATTGATAGCAACCAATTATGTTACTATTTGCTTCATTCAACATTTTATTGAGTGAACTCTGAGCAGCTATTTGGGAATTGTGTGTAAAAAATCCTGTCATCAGAAATTTCCATGTACAGAGCTAGAATTCTACGGGACTTCGTTGGCTTTTTTTTTTTTTTTTTTTTTCTGATCTGGAAAATATTCTGCCTTACACTTTTCCATTTGTTTGTATTGTGGGAAATACCGGAGTTTTCTTTCTTGATAGGTTTCTGCTTTACGTAGGTAGTGCCTTTTGCAGATTTTGCTGTATTTGGAAATTATATCTTATAGGGGAGCATTAGAAAGGAATAAAAAAATAAAGCGTAACTGAAAATTCCAAAACACATTTTGCTGCTGCTTCTGTTCTTCCCTCATTTATCAGGAGACCTGCTCCCTCTGTATACTTTACTCTCATCTCCTGGACTAAACAGCCTGATTTGAGACAGCACCAGAGTCAGGCATGTCATGTGTTGCTTGCCACACTTTTTGCTGTATTTATATTGCTTCTTACTTACTTTAATAGATCAGTTAGTCTTCCTGGACTCCCAAGTTGAAAGCATTGTACAGGGATAAAATCTAACTGACCCAGGGAAGAGGATTTTATTGTATTGTCAGAAAAGTTACTTCAAAATGAGAAGTCAAAATAGGAAATTTCTCTTCTAAAAAGTGGAATTGTGTAGCTAAGATGTAAATGTTATGACTGTTTTACTCTTTTGGCATAGAAAATGATTTTAAGTGATGCTATTTCAGGAAGTTTTACATATTTGGAAGTCCTTGGAAGTCTATCAATTAAATTTCTAAAATACTGATTTATTATTTAAAGATACACTTTCACTTTGTTCAGGCATTTGCCAGTTTGTTAGCCTAAGAGAGTATATTTCTTGCGTGAATTTTGTTATTGAATGCCACGTCATTGTATTCGGCCTCATGGTTGGATGTCCAATAGGCTTCTTGTGTTGAATACATCTCAAACTGATTCGCTCTCTGGCCAGTTCAGTTTTTCCTGGGCTGAAAAATTAAGATTTCTTTTTTGACTTCTTTCTTTCAGATCCCACATCCACTCTAGATGGAGATTCAGTTGGCTTTAATTACAGAGATATATCCCGTACCTGACCCCTTCTTCCTCTCCACTGCTAGCCCTTTGTACAAAAGAATGTCTCTTAGTACCTCAGTTATTATAGGAGATGAATATAGTAGGTGAACTCTTCCTCTTAGTGTTTCTTTCTCTCTCTCTCTCTTTCCTCCTTCTAGTTTGTTCTAAACAGTGCATCCAGAGGAATCCTGATAAAATGCAAGTCAGACCACGTCTCTCCTCTGCTGAGACAGCCAAGATAGCTTTATTTTCCTCCCACAGAATAAAAGCTAAAACAGTTGTTAGGGCCTTAGTGATTGCCACTCTGACCTCGTGATTGGCTGGCCCCCTCCTTCTCCCTTCCTGCTCTCTTCTCTCTCTCCTCTTCCTTTTCACTTCCAAAGCTCCAGTTCTGCTTCCACTGCCCTGCTCAGAGCGCCAGCCCCCATCTCCCACCTCCAGGTTTCTGCAGTTGCAGTTTCTGGGATTCAGTTTCTTTTCCTGGCTCATTTGCACCCTCCAGTCTTTCCAGTTCTTTATGGAAAAGGCATGTTTCACAGGGAATTGTAGAGTTGATCCCCTACTGGCAGTTCATATCCTTCTTCTGGACTCTGTTGTTACCATTTATCACCATTAACAGACCATATGTTTTATACTTTGTTGTTATTTCCCTTCACTGAACTTTATGGTTTATGAGGGTTTTTTCTTTGGCTTTGTTTCCCTATGTGCCACTGCTACCAAGAACTGTTCCTTATATCTTGTTGTTAAGGTGCTGTTGTTAAGTTGGTGCCCAACTCGTGGCTACCACATGCACAGTAAGACTGGATTGTTGAGGACCATAGGCTTTGCATTGGCAGGCTTTTCATTGGCTGGCTTTTGGAAGTGGATTACCAGCCCGCTCTCCCTAGTCCCTGTCTGTCTGCTGACAGATGGGGTGGCTGTGCTTGAGCTCCATTGCTGGGGAGTTGGTTCCGGGTCTCCCACCTGGAAGGTGGCAGTTCTGCCACTGAACTACTACTGCCCTTGTTTAGTACATACACTTGGTGTTGTTACTGTCTCTTGTCGGGTTGGTTCCAGCTCACAGTGACCCTAT
Source organism: Heterohyrax brucei (assembly GCA_028571685.1). Classification (NCBI taxonomy): domain Eukaryota; kingdom Metazoa; phylum Chordata; class Mammalia; order Hyracoidea; family Procaviidae; genus Heterohyrax; species Heterohyrax brucei. The sequence goes on from CM053152.1 coordinate 88,029,713, forward strand.
ACACAGGAGAATGAAACACTGCCTAGTGCTGTGTCATTTTCACGATAATTGCTAATCTGGAGCACACTGTTGCATATACTAGGCAATTAATGGATACAGTAAAGCCTGCACAAGCTAGAACCTGTATAAGGTGGAAACCTGTCATTAAATAGAGAACTGTGGAAAAGTGATGACTGTACCCCGTCAAAGGTGGAAACCAGCAAGACTTGGAAAAATAAGGCAATCCTGTTGAGTTCCTGCTGTCACAGGTTTCACTGCATATTAATTAAATGCATATGTGACTAAATAGCAGTACCCTCAGAGGATGAGAATAGCAAGTTGAGTGACATTCTATTATGTTAAAGCAACAGGCCAGCTAGAATAGAAGCTCCGCTAGACAGAATTTTGCCTGTTTATTTTCTTTTGTATCTTTAGAACCTGCTGATGGCTGACTTACTGATTTACTGGTCATCAGTAAGCATTGCAAAACAGGGAATGGACAAATAAAGCATTCGTATTTATGAAATGTAAAGCAATTCAGTTATGAAGCTTTTCAGAATTGAAGTTTTTTTTTTCTAATGATATCTGGATTATAATTAAAAGAATACGTCATTAAATGTATTTAAGCATAATCTTATTAATATGGCAGTGAAGAATAGGTCAAATTCACTAATCACATATTGCTGGTAATATTCTGTCAACATAGGCTAGTAAATTTATGTTAGTCATTCATGCTTGGCCTAAAGATGATAGTAAGACTCATGCTACTCATACTTATACATTTCTCTAAACCAAACTTAAAGAATTTGTAATTCTTTTACATCAGGTTTAAGGTCTTAAAGTAAATTCATTTATTCTTCGGTGTAAGAATTTGTATTGGAATATAATTGAACTTGAATATTACACATTTTTTTCATTTGTTATTGTCATAGTAAATTGTTATTCCTCTAAATATGTAACATTATGGACATTTAGCAGATAATGTTGTATCTACTTTACTTCACATTGTTCCCTGTGCAGTACAGTATTTTTACCTCTTAAATCTCAAATGTTCTAATTAATAAAATTTATTTTTATTGAAAAATGCCCTGTGGTTTGTAAGTTCAGATCTCTTAAATTATACTTGGTCATGTAAATAAGTTATGCTTTGCAACTTTGGGTTTTTAACCTTTGCTTTTTGTTATTAGCTTTATGTTTTTCTAATTATACGAAAACAGGGGACAGTAGGGAAGTTATGACTTCAGTGGACTAGTATTACTGAATCTCGTTTTGAGGGAAATGAAAAATACTATTTATTTTGTTCAGGTGAAGCAGAAACAATATAAAATGTCTTGTACTGTTATGTTTGCTAAATACTTAATATTGTCACAGTTTGATTCTTCATATGTAATAATTACCTTTCCATTTTCATGATTGATCAGTTATTTATAGTAAAGAGTAGCTTCTCCAAAATTGCTATTACCTAGTACATAAAAGAATGAATCTAATTTTCCATAAACGTAACTACACTGTTTTTATTAGCAAAGTTACAATCATTAGAAAAATGCAAGCATATTATTTCATCTTCAAACTAAGGTTCTTTAAAACAGTATGAAAATAACCAGAATAGACCAGAGATGAAAAGAAAAGATAGATTCTCATTTTTAGAAATTGCATTTTTTCTTTGGCTTTTGTCTTGCCTCTCTTCCATTGGGCTACATTGCTTTGCATTTCTAAGTTGTCCATTTGTGCAAACACGTCCAGATGAATTCAGTATTTAATGTTAAGAGTCTTATAACATGCCAATTTGATTTGTAGACCTTCATATCATAGAATGCTAATTAAAATCATATTTTTGCATATGTCATGCTTTTCATGTACATATGCAAATAGGTTCTGTTGCCTTTCAGCTATTAGTAATTAACTTTATGAAGGACAGCTGTAATACATAATTAACAAAAATGTTTGCAAGCCCTTTTACACTGAAAGTTACAACACTAAAAATTTTTTCCTTATCAAGTAAGCCATTTTTTCCTAATGCTTCTGAGTGATATCTAGATTGTTTTAAATACGCATGTGATATAATTAAATTGATGCCGTGCTGTGATTGGTGGAACTGAGTGTGCTGGCTTCTGATTTCTACCATTTCATATTTATGTCAACAGAATCGAATTAACTAAACTGATTTGTGTGTAAAATAAGATACAATGTCAGGTAATGCTTTTTGCTTATTTTAGTTGTTGATATCTTCTTGGCACTTAGGCCAAGCCAAGTGCCGTCGAGTCGGACTTTTTTTCCTGCTGCAGGTACAATAAACATTTATGTCATTTTTTAAAAACCCTTACCTCAAATTATTGCCATGTTTCTAAGGAAGTTGCATGAAAGCTATTCATTTTCACTTTTATAGTCCATTAAATATTTAATAAAATGACATTTTCTCAAACATATGTAATGAAGTGTGAGATCAAATAGGAGTGGTGTTGCTTATGTTAAGATATTTATCTTTCTTTCCACATGACGGTAAAGACAGTGACTGAAGAACTAAAACCATTATTTTAATCTTTTGGTCACTCTTAGTATATATACCAGACAGAAAATGAACCAGTCACGTTGGATATAATTCTCTCTTTGGTTTTCAGTTATTGCAGTACATTTATACTGTAGGCAGGCTGCTTTGCTACTTCAGTTCAGAGCAGGAAAAGTGTGGCTTGCCAAGTGTGTCATGTTAATACATATTTTTATGTTACATCCATACACATGTGCCCTTTACTTTTCAGACATTTTATATATATTTTTGGTAAAGTGTAGACTCTATAATTATTTTTAATTTAATTTTTTTCAGGGTTGCTTTTGTAATGAAGAAGCACTTAAATACCCACCTACTAGGCAAACATGGAGTTGGCACCCCAAAAGAAAGGTAAATTTTACTTTTTTTCCCATTTAATAAAAATAATTATGTTTTTTCTTGCAGGCTTTACTTAATGACACTACTTTTTCTAGACTTATTATCAAGTTGAGTCATTTATGATTTGTATTTTATGATACTTTGTTGTTAATTGTCCTGCTTCATGCTCTTCTCCCCCATAATTTAAGAGGACATTTTATTTTAAAGATTCCAATCTAAAAATATTAGAAAGGAATTGGCAAACTGTAGAACACTTTGGCCTGGAAATGCATTAGGGTGCATTAGAATAGTAGAGTTGAAGTAAACTTAGTCAATTTTTTCATGTATTTTTATTTTGAGGTTTTAAAACAACACTTTTTTAAAATTCTTACTGTAGAAATTCAACATTGCTGATATTAAAAAAAAAAACACATCTTGTGTCATCCCCAAAATAATATTACAGTTGCCATGTCATGAAAAATAACACTACAATTACTATGTCATCAACTGCCAGGTTTCCTTTTTTCTTGCTGCTGTATCATACATAATTAGCTTCGTCGCATTGACTTAATTATATTAGGTGAGCTGAAATACAGTAATGTCAGCTACCAGGTGAGCATGGCTACTTCTGAGATTTTTAAGTCTTTAAAATGTGCAGCTTTCTCAGAATCCACGCGAGCTCGATCACCTGCTTTGAAGACACAGTCTACTGTGACCTTTCTCCAGATCTTCCAGGGTGGTAGTCAGAATCTCACAGACCCTCCTGGAAGCCTTGGTTTTTAAATAGTTTAGAAAGTCAATGAGGATGCAGTTTGTTTTGCTGTTTTGAAGCCTGGGGCCCCATCACCTGTATTTGTAAATGTTTCATTGCCTTTTTAAAGTTTAAAACGCTCTGACTGATCTTTTCTGCTTTTATGAGGAATTTTAACTTGACTTTGTGATTGGAGGCATGATTTTATGTTTAGTGTGTTGATAGGCACATAGACTACTGTGTCAGAATGTCAAGGTGTCACATATACCTGGTGTTTACCTTTTGGTGTGCTGTATTTTCCTTTTTAACTTCATGTTTAATTTATAAATGCAGCCAAAATGTATGTGTTGAGTGTTTCATAGATGCATTTTTCTTAAAATTTTAAAATTATGCTATTTAAAGGATAATTCGGAACTTGTCAAAGTTGTTTCATAAGCCTTAAGAAAATGGAAATAAAACTTAATTTTAGTTATTATGTTTAATATTCTTTCCCATGCATTATCTTATTTGATCATTCTATGACCTTATCAGAGGGCATTATTATTCAAATTTTATAGCTCTAAAGATTGAAATTCAGGAAGATGCAGTAATATGCTCGATTTCTCATAATACTAAGTGATAGAACTATTCTTTTGCTGACTTGATTCCAGTGCCCTTCCTAGTACTAAGGATATTATTGCACAGTTAAAATTTATAACATGTAGGTGTTTAGGATTTTTTTATTCACAAAATATAGTTAAATAAAAACAACATAGGTCAGAAAAATGACAAAAAGAAAACACATCCTGAATATACCTGTAAGTAGTGTAATACATTGTGAATTCGGATGTATCCTTTTGGTATTTATTTGGGAATTGAAACAATTAGATGTATTGGCTTGTGCTGCTTCATGCCCATGTCCTTACCTTGAGAGCAGTGATCCCCTCTCCTCTGTGTTGTGATGGGAGTTTGACAGTCACAGATGGATTGTTCAGGATCTCTGTTTTCTCTTTCCCATGCATTCTAGCATTGGCTCTTTCTTCCACTGATTTCAATCTCTAGCACATAATTGGAGTCTAAAAATGGCAGAGCAGTGGTTGAATGTCTTTCTTTCCTCTTAGATGTGGTGAACCTTTCTCAGATACTGACTCCATTTCTTTATCCTAAAATCATGGTCTGAATCTCAGAATGAGAAGTTAAATCTCATTTTCTGGGTAATTACTTTATAAGTACTCAATATGCCAAAGTTCATCTCCACTAAGAATCCTTGATTTGAATTTTTTTTCTCCTACTAAAAATTCCTGGTTTCAGAATACTTCTTTTTTTATGCTGTTTATGTGGAGTATTCTCTGATTGTACATAAATACTGGGTAGAAATGCCAGGACATCCATAGCCATGTGATTTTCTCATAGAAATCCATAGCTGGAGATGACAGAGGCTTAAGCAGTATCATAACCCAGCACAGTAAATGTGGAAAGGCTCCTTTCTTCAGTTCCCACTCCACCAGCCCCTTCTTTCTTGGAGAAGGAATTGATACCTTTTAATGGTGTAGGAAGCAAATAAACTCTTTATCAGCATATTGAACCATCATGTTGGGCATAATGGTTCCCTAAATTAAGTTAAACATTTTTTCTTACCTATTTAAGACATTAATGCCTTGGCTATAATTTTGCAAGCTTGCTGTATTTTAATTTCTCTAGGACAATATAATCAGTTTACTTTTTTATGTTTTGAATTTGATTCTCATCCCTTATGCATTGCATATTATAGCAAATAGTAATAGAAGTTAGCTAAATAGGCTGTGACAATTAAATTAATAATGCATTTTGTTTGCATGTAGTTATGCTTTATGGTTTGACTGATATATGCAAAAATTACTGCTTTTAAAAATAAATTCATATATCCTTGTACTTAAAATTTGATGGGCCAATAAATTTATCTGCATGACTATTATTAGAAACAGAAAACTAAATTTCAAATATATTTGTGAGACCTTTGACGCCTGAAGCAATGGCTTGTTGAAAAGTGTAATTTTTGTCCCAAATTTGTGTTAACTTAGTTTACGATGGTACACTACCATATCTCTGAAGTTTTATATACTTAAATGTAAACAATTAAAGATAGCCACATTCAACTGGTATTAGAAAAAAATAATTAATTTGCAAGTGTATTGTAATAACATATTAAGCCAGTGTATCTTTATGACTGTTTGAATTTACTAATAGCAACCTAGAAAACAAGCTTATCCACAATTATCACAACTGAAACAGACTTAATAAGTATATCTTGTATGAAAGCTAGGTGCATGTTACAATGGAAATAGATGATATTCTTAGTTCTTTGCTTGGAAGTCAGCCGGGCTTTGAATAATTGTGTAAATAGGAGGACACAAAAGAACATTCTTAGAATTTCTGATCTGATGCATTGTTTTTGTGGTACTGGGGGCACCATTAGGGAAACATCACTATTAGCAGCATTTGAGGAAGGCAGATATGCTAACAAAACCACTTTTACAAATAAAGGCCATTAGATGAGTGTGTCACAGAACCCAAGTTAAATACATTTTATAAACAAAGGAAATGCACCTTTTTTAGTCATTAATGAATATCCTATCATGAATCAAGAATGTTGCTAGCATTGAGAATTTTGAATCCTTTCCAGAAGGTTTTCAATTTACTTTTGCCTAGATCCATCAGTGAAATCACTATTTATGTCAACCAAACAAACCCATTGCCATCAAGTCGTTTTCTGATTCAGTGACTGGAAAGGACAGTCACGATGACCTATAGAATTTCCAAGGTTGTAGATCTTGATGGAAACAGACCAGACTGCCGCATCTTTCTCCCATGTCGCGGCTGGTGGGTTTGAACCATGACCTTTGTGTTGGCCACCAAATGCTTTAACCACTGCACCACCAGGATACCTTACAGCAGTGATAGCTTTGTGAAATACATTTCTTAAAGAATAAGACTTCAAAGTCACAATTAATCCCTGACCCATGCGATACTGAATAGATGTTGTGTTAGCAGGCATGGAAACAACAATCTCCTTGCACGTCTCTTCCAGAGCTTTTGGGTGACCAAGTGCATTGTCAATGTGAGTAATATTTTGAAAAGACTGTTTCCTTCCAAGCAGTAGATCTCAACAGTGAGCTTTAAATACTTAGTAAACCATGTTGTAAGTGGATGTGCTGACATCAGGCTTTATTGTTCCATATATAGAGCACAAACAGAGTAGATTTAGTATAATTCTTAAGTGATCTAGGATTTTAGGAGTGGTAAATGAGCAATGACTTCAGCTTAAAGTCACCATCTGCACTGACCCCTAACAGTAGAGTCAGCCTGTCCTCTGAAGCTTTGAAGCCAGGTGTTAACTTCTCTATGGCTATAAAAGTCTTAGATGGCATCTTCTTCTAATGGTAAGGCTGTTTCATTTACTTGGAAGATCTGTTGTTTCAAACTGTAGCCGCCATCATCAGTTGTGTCAGCTAGATCTTCTAAACTTGTAACTTCTGTAACAACATTTTCTGCTTCACCTTGTACTTTTATGTTATAGATGTGGTTTCTTCCTTAAACTCCTGAAACAACCTCTTCTAGCCTCAGACTTCTCTTCTGCAACTTCCTCATCTCTTTCAGCCTTAATAGAATTGAAGCAAGTTAGAATTAAAGAAAAGTAATTCAACAGAATACGCAAGTAAAATTTTTCTGAAAATCATTCAAAAGTGGTTGCATTAGGTGACAGGGAACTGCCAGAAATTCAAGTTCGATTCAGAAGAGGATGTGTAACGAGTAATATCATTGCTGGTGTCAGATGGATATTGGCTGAAAACAGATAATATCTGAATGGCGTTTACCTGTGTTCTGTAAACTATGCAGACATTAGACTGTGTAGATACTAACGAATGATGGATAACATTGCAAAGCATAGGAATTCCAGAACACTTAATTGTGCTGATGTGAAACCAATACATAGAGCAAGAGGCAGTTGTTTGAACCGAACAAAGGGATACTGTATGGTTTAAATTCAGGAAGGGTGTGTATCAACATTGTATACTTTCATCTTATTTAACCTGTATGATTAGCTAGTGATCTGAGAAGCTGGATTACGTGAAGAAGAATACAGCATCAGGATTGGAAGAAGACTCTTTAACATCCTGCAATATGCAGGTGATATATACAGCCTTGCTTGCCAAAAGCTAAGAAGACTTGCAAGTATTTTATGTTGAAGATCAAAGACTGTAACTAACCTTCAATATGGATTGCACTTCAACACATAGAGAACAAAAATTCTCACAACTGGACCAGTAAGCGACATCATGGTAAATGGAGAAAATAGTGAAGGTGTCAAAGATTTCATTTTACTTGGCTACTCAATCAGTGCCCATGAAAACAGCAGTCAGGAAATCAAACAACATACACTGCTGGGCAGATCTGCTGCAAAAGACCTCAAGTGTTAAAAAAATAAAGATGTCACTTTGAGGAGTAAGAAGTACCTGACCTCAGCTGTGGTACTTTTCAATAATCTTGTATACATGCAAAAGCTGGACACTGAAAAACTAATGCCCCAAAATAATTGATGCCTTTAACTTTGAATGTTGAGAAAAAAATTGAATATGCCATGGATTGCCAGAAGAATAAACAAAACTGTCTTGGATGAAGTACAGCCAAAGTGTTCCTTAGAAGCAAGAATGGTGAGACTTTGTCTGACATACGTTGTACAAGACACCACACTGGAAACAGGGTATGCGTAAAAGAGGAAGGACCTCATCAAGGTGGATTGACTCAGTAGCTGTAACCCTGAGCTCCAGCATGATGACTGTGAAGATGGCATGGGACTGGGTGGGGTTTCATTCCATTGTCTGTACAGTATCTACGAGTTAGAGACTGGCTTGAGGATACCAAGCAGTAACAATAGGGCCTTGCATTGATGAGGCTTTGGCTTAAGGCAGTTTTGTAGATGGTTTCAGTTTCTATCCAGATTACTAAAAGTTTCTCCATTTCAGCAGTGAGGCTGTTGTGCTTTATCATCATTTAGGATCCCACTCGACGGCACTTGGCTGGCTGGCTTATATGACCCCTGGAATAGCACTTTTGATTTTCTTGAAGAACTTTTCCTTTGCACTTACCTTGGCTGACTGGCACAAGAGGCATAGCTTTGGGACTCTTGGCTTTCACCATGCCTTCTTTACTGAACTTAATTATTTCTGGCTTTTGAGTTAAGGTTAGAGTTGTGCTGCTCTTTCTTTTCACTTGAACAGGTCTTTGTAGGGTTATTAATTGGCCTTATTTCAGTAATGTCATGTCTGAGTAGAGAGACTCCAGGAGAGGGAGAGAGAAGAAGAATGTCCTGTGGTGGAGCAGGTAGAACACACACACTGTTCATCGATTTGCTCCGCCATCCTATGTGGGTGCAGTTACCAGTACTCCAAAACAGTTACAATAATATCAAAGATCATTGATCACACATAACCATAACAGATACCATAATGATGAAAACATTTGGAATGTTATGAAAATTTCTAAAATGTGGCGCAGAGACACAAAATGAGCATGTACTGTGGAAAAAATGATTCCAGTGGGTTTGTTTGATGCAGAATTGACACAGACCTTAAATTTGTGGAAAAATGCAGCAACTATGAAGTGTAATAGAGCAACATATAATCAAATGACATATACCTGTGATAACTTAGGTTGTATCTGTATGAGAGAAAGTCATACATTTTATAAAAATGTATTAAAATGGCTCTTACCAGGATAGATTCTGCTCCTATAGTGCCTGTGGTCACTCTTGCTGGGTAGTGCAGGTGGTTTGTGCTCGTCTGTTGATTTAAGGGTTGGCGATTCCATCTCACCCAACTGTCTCACAAGAGAAAGGACTGATGGTTTCCTTTCATAAAGATCACAGCCAAGCTGACCCTATGGAGCAGGTCTAGTTTGTGAGTCAGAATTGACTCAGTGGTGATGGGTTTGTTCATTTTCCGTATTGTGGGTGTGCTGATTCCAACTCGCAGTGATCCTGTGTGACAGAGGAGACCTGTCCCGTGGGGTCTTCCAAGAAGCTGCTAGTAAATTCGAATTGCCGACCTTTTGATTAGCCGTCTAGCTCTTAAGAACTACTCTGCCAGAACTCCTTGTTTTATGGCCACTTTATTATCCATTTAATATAAGCCACTTCCCTTTGACTAAGTGGCTAAGATTGTATATATAGTTTTGTCTATTTATTCTGTAGTGAATTTCTGTGAGCTAACTACCACTTGATGTTTTATCATTTCAGTGTTTTGAAATGAGCAGTGTGGTCTAATGGATGCACTGTGAAAGTTTTCCTCCATTGTGTGTGTGTCTCATATCACCTCTGGAGGGTACATTCTGAAACATTTTCAGTTGGTTCCTGTTTCTTAGCCAACTTAGTTCTTCACTTATGCCAATTTGGGAAGAATAAAATCTTTGTGTTCTCCACCCTTTACCCTCTTTTAAAAATATTACAAGAGAAATAACTGCTAAGTCACTGTGGAAGAATGCCATGTCATTTCTTCCATCTTGGTTTGCTTATTTTAATGAGTGGATAGTTGTTATATTTCAATGATTTCATTTTGCTTTTTGTGTGAGCCTGGGTACTGGGTACTGTTTCATCTATGGACAGACCATCTATGGACAAATCGATATAAACATTATCCTGTGGGCAGAGGACATAGTTTTACTGTGGAAATTTGGATTTAATCGCTGGATAGCTATGCTAAATAATTGTTTCTATATGGAAAGGATAGACAGGATTCATATGAGTTCATTAGCTCTCCAGGTTATTATTATTTCTAGAATGCTTATTTCCACGTTTTAATGAACTAAACTGACACTTTATTTAGTTAAATAAGTAGATAAGCATACATCTGAGAATTGCATTGGTAATTTAGATATTCTTTGGTTGCTTACTCATAATGACTCGATAATACAGCGTAGAACTGCCCTGTAGGGTTTCCATAGGGGAGCTGGTGGATTTGAACTGCCAGTCCTTTGGTTAGCAGTCATTAGGGTTGCTGTTACTCAGACGGCAACTAGTTTACCTTTTGTGGTTTATGGCTGCTTACTTGAGGTGGATATTTTAAAACTTTTTCTTTAAATTTTTTCTAGGAAAAGTTAGAACCACATCAGTGGTATAGAGTGTTGAGGTCTCAGGTCTTCATTTGTCTGTTGAAATATCCAGCTTGTTGGAGTATTGTTTGGAGCTAGTTACCTGTAATCCTCCTGGCCCCTCTCTGGTAGGAGGGAGAGAACCTTCTCTCAGGTTCCTGTCTTCTTTAGGGTCCTTCTCAACTGTCAGACAGCAGTGTCACCCCTACCCCTACTTTCACCTGAGTATTCAAATGCTGCGTAGAATATCTAAGTTCTGTGTATTTGTCAGATAATTAACTGTAAAGTCACTGAAGCTTAGTCATTACCTATCAACTTGGTCGAGGAAAAATATTAATGGTTCATTTCCTGTATAGACACACACTGTCCTTTCTTAATGTACCTTTGGTTATCTCTTTCAGATAACCCCATTCCTAGAAAAGTGCTTTCCTTTCCTTCATTGTTTTTGTCTTCTTCCTCTATAAAATTGACTTTATTAATTTTGTACTTAGTTAATATAATCACATAAATTTAAGAATAAGAAGTAATCTTTTGAAACTCTTCTTTTTTGTTACGATGTTATTTAGGATGTCTTTGTGAAATTACTTTGTATTTGTAAGATTTTAGAGGAGTGATTCTTTCTGTTCTTTATTCCTAAAAAAGTTGTGCCTCCTTGGAGCAATGTTTTCATCAGTTTTGCTCCTGACTGACTGCCCTAACCTCTTTTCATCAGTGATGATTTCTTGCCCCTCAGAAAAATGTTTACTCCATTTGTCCACTGACGTTTTCTTCATGGCATTATCCCCAGAAACTCGGACTGACATATCCTTGATTTCACTTACACTCTTGCCAAGTTAAACAAGAAATTTAATGTTTGTTCATTGCTCTAATTCAAGCTCCAACATTCTCCTGACAACGTTAAAAAAAAAAGAAAGCACTTCAATGCTGTCAAGTTGATTCTGACTCATAACAACCTTATAGGACAGAATAGACCTGCTCTGTAGTTTCCAAGGGAGTGCCTGGTGTATTCAAACTGCCGACCTTTTGGTTAGCAGCTGTAGCACTGAACCACTTTGTGTCCAGGGTTTCAGAACACACACACACACACACACACACATAATTTTAGACATTTTTCTGTCTCACAACTTCTGTCACCCCTCCCCAAAAATCCAAAGGACTATGATAGTAGTGCATGTGTTGTAATGGTCTTGTAGTAGCTCAGTGAAATTATACTAGAGATTTGCAGTTGAGTTGTCTGATAATCTTTCCTAAAATTAAATCTATTTTATTCTTTTGCTTCCTCTTTCATTCGTATCTGAAGATAAACTTGAATTCTGTAGAGATATTGAACTACATAATTTCTAGTATGAGTATTTCAATTGCATTTATGTGTAATATACATTGTTTGATGGGCCAAAGTAATGTTTAAGAGATTGCTGCCATTTAGTTTAGTAATTGACTCAAATGTTGGCTATAAGACTACATGCTGCTTTTAATTTTTTAAGTCAACAAATAAGTGATTCAAAGCAATAGCTAAAAATATAAAATATTCAGAATATAGGTGATATTTCCTGGTATCTAGGGTATTTTGGGCCACTCTCTTCTTCTGCTTTACTTAAATTACTTCGAGAACACTAGGGTTTATACATCTGGATTCTTTGACTAAAATATGCCTTTAGCTCTTATCTTTAATTCCCAGTCAGTGCCAGAATTAAAAAGAACAAAGACCTATATGTTCACTGTAGCCTTCAATTATGGTTAATTACCAACTTTTATACGGTTTCATTATACAGTTCTGACTTTTTGTGAGAGGTTCTTTATATTCATGATGTCTTGGTAGTTGCTTATAAAAGTCCAAGATTAAAATTTTTCCTGAGGAATTTTTAGGAAGTTAGATCCTTTCTGAAGTGATTTTTTGTAAAGTAACATCAAAGCAGTTTGATCATCCATTTTAACAAATGAAAAACAAGGTATTTGTATTTCATTTTGCTAAAAATCTGTGACAGGAAAAATCAGGTGCTTCTGTGGGATATTATCTGTGGTAGTCACACCTGTCTGCCTGTTTTTTTGACCCTACTGATCACTTCCTTAATCAATAGTGAGCTTAAAAAACAGTTGTTCTCCACTAACACTCTTACTTTCTCACAGTAGAAAATCAGCACATATAAATAACCCATAACAGAAATCTTCATCTCGTAGTAATTCTGATGGTCTACAAAATGTCTTTCATTTCAGCCAATTCATTATTCCCTTTCAAAATAATTGTGATTCTGGTTGTTGTGCCAGGGTTCACATTTGCCAGCAAAAGGCCACTCATATTCTCTATTGGTGCGTGAGAAAGACTTCACTCACACAGAGAAGAGACAGAATGAGATCAGCTTCACTAGTGGGCACCAGTCTCCCATGGCCGGCAGGCTCACCCCACACTTAGCTGGTGCTGGGCACGTGTTCTGTGTTCCACCCCTGTTGTGCTATGGTACTAGAGACTTCATCCCCTCCCAGCCAGGAACAGATACAGAAGAGAAATTGACCAAGTGCCATATGGTGCCCACGCATGTGCAAGAGACAAAGGAGTTACTATGTGCCCAGAGCCCAGAACAGAGGGAAGGCTTCTATCATAGCTGGGACAGACAAGATGACCCAGTTCCCAGACTCCTCACCAGAGAATATTCTGGGCCTAAGGCCTTTACTAGGGCAGCTTGAATGGGAGGCATGCAGGCAGACTATTTCCCCAACGCTTGTTTTTCTCTTTAAATTTTATTGTAGTAAAATATATCTATCTAACATAAACTAGCCCCTAGGGTCGCCATGAGTCGGCTCCGACTGGACGGCACTTGGCTTGGCTAACATAAACTTGTTATTCCAACCCTTTTAAGTAAGAATTTTAGTGCTAGTATAATTGTATCCAAAATGTTGTAGAACCACCAACATCATCTATTTCTGGACACTTTTTTAAGTCACTTTAAGCAGAAACTCTGTACCTCGTTAAGCAATAATTTCCTGTTCTCTCTTCCCCAATCTACTGGTTACCTCTAATCTGTTTTCTGTCTCTGTGAATATGTCTGCTCTCCACATTTCATGTAAGTGGGATCATACAATATTTGCCATTCTGTACGTCTTGATATATACTGTGCTCAATATTGTGCTGATAGTTATTTTTAATGTGTTTTTTAAACTATGTAATACATAAAAAAGTGGTGTTATGAACCCCAAATATATTAACATCAACTTATGTTTTCTCATGTAACTACCTATATTTCTTCATATTGTTTCAAATTACGGTTTCATGTTCTTTCATTGCAACCTGGAGAACTCTTGAACACTTATTTCTTGTAAGGCAATCCTAGTGAAAACAAATTCTCTCATTTTTTGCTTTCCTGAGGTATTGATTTGTCCTTTGGTTTTTTAAAAATTTAAGTTTTTTTTGTGAAATGTACTGTAAAACATGCATGCATTCAACAATTTCTGCATATACATTGACATAGGTTACATTCTTCATGTTATATCATCAGTCTTATTATCTCTACCCAAATTATCTCACCATCATTACTGAGGTAGATTCATCACCTGGTATACATTGTCTCATCTATGCCTTAGAGTTACTGTTGTCAGTTTGATTTCATATAGATCATAGATTATTCTTGAAAAAAATACCCAAGGAAAACATTATTCACTAATTGAGTTAAACTAATGTCTAGTTTATTTAGTTTAATAATGACTTCAGGGGATAGTTTTATATATGATGTAAAAGTTGTCTTAGGGCGTTAGATCCAGGTGTTCTTCCAATCTTAATGGGTCAAGTAAGTGTGAATTCAATAAGAGGATGAAATTGTTTCATGGTTTTTTCCGTTTTGATCAGGACCCACCTGATATGACCCTGATCAAAGCAATCAGTAACGGTAGCCAGGCTCCATCCAGTTCTTGTATTATGGCAAAGGAGACAGTCGTTCATGGAAGCTATAGACCTGCCACTATGTTCTTGTTCAGTTCTTGGATCTCATTCTTCAGCTCCAGAACAGAGACTCATTGTTGTATCTTGGATGGTTGCTCACAAGCTTTTCCTTTAGGAGCTAAAACTGAAATTCCAAAAATAGTGTTAGCCCGGTTGACTGGACTGTCCTACAAAACTATATCCCTAGACCATTGCACAAGTAAAACTAATCTTACAAGATATTTGGTTGTGCCAGTATATTATTATTGCTCTAAGTCGGAATCAACTCAACAGCACTAGGTTTGGTTTTCTCGGTTATGTAGTATCATCAACAGTGGCATTTTGTTGTTGTTATTCCTGTTGCTCTTATAAAGTTGTATGTGACACAACATTTGCCCATTTGCCATCTTTCTGGTATATATCTTACCAGTACAGTTTCATTCTTCAAGTTGTGAAACTATTACCCTTAATTAATGACAATTTTCCTATCACCAAAGACAGTAACTCACTGCTTCCCAGAGAATGGTTTCCCCTCTTCCTTTACCCCATCCCTGGTAATTGATATGCCTTGGTTTCTATATATTTGCCTCTACTGTAGAGCAGTTCTACTCTGTCCTGTAGGGTTGCTAAGAATGAGAATCAACTCAAAGGCAAAGGGTCTGGTTTTTGGTTTTGTCATTTTATGTAAGTTAGGTTGTCAAATATTTGTCCTTCTGTGATTGATTTATTTCACTCAGCATGCTGGTGGTGTAGTGGTTAACAGCTGCATCTGCTAACCAAAAAGGTTGGCAGTTCAAATCTACCAGGTGCTCCTTGGAAACTCTTTTGTGCAGTTTTTGTCTGTCTTATAGGTTGTTATGAGTTGGAATTGACTTGATGGCAATGAAGTGTTTTTTTTTAATGTCCTTGAGATTCATTCATACTGTAGTGTATATCCGGACTTCACTTTTCTTTGTGACTCAGTAGTATTTCATTTTGCCTGATTTTCCATTTTTACACACTTAGGTTGCGTCTACTTTTTTCCTATTCTGAATAATGCTACAGGGAACAATAATGCTACGGGGAAAAATATCATATTGATATTTTTAAGTCCTTAGATATACACTTAAGAGTATAATTGCTGGGTCATATAGTAGTTATGTTTTTAATTTTTTGAGGAATTACCACAGTGTTTTCCACAATGGCTGTACCGTTTTATCCTTGCCCCATCTTCATCATTTTTTCTATTCTTTTTCCTTT
This sequence comes from Heterohyrax brucei, assembly GCA_028571685.1. Taxonomy (NCBI): domain Eukaryota; kingdom Metazoa; phylum Chordata; class Mammalia; order Hyracoidea; family Procaviidae; genus Heterohyrax; species Heterohyrax brucei. The sequence goes on from CM053152.1 coordinate 88,045,559, forward strand.
TCAAAATTGTGATTTAGGTGAAAATTTGCAGACCAAATTCGTTTCTCATTGCCAGCCAAACCAAGTGCCATCGAGTCGCATTAAACAGTTAAAATGCGTATTGTTTTGTGACACTGGCTGCTAACCCATGACGTGTCAATATGCTCCCCTTCTCAACATCAGTTTCCCCATTTCCATTTGTGCAGGTTCTATTTTCTGTCTTGTTGACCATTGCCATTTTGGTAGAGGTGAGGTGGTATCTCATTGGAGATTTTATTTTTTAATGTATTTTCTTCTATGCAATTTTGAGTTGCATCTCTCTAATAGCTAGTGTTGATGAGTGTCTTTTCATGTGCTTGTTGGCTTTCTACAATTGTGAAATGTCTGTTTAAGTCCTTGCTTGACACTTTTGTTGGGTTGTTTGTCTTTTTGTTGTTGAGGTGTTGACATTTTGAAATATATTTTTTAGATATTTGACCTCTATTGGATAAACAGTTCCTGAAGATTTTTCCCTAATCTTTACTGTTTTGATAAACATTATTTAATTTTTACAAAGTCTCAGTCATCTGTTTTGTCTTTTGTTGCTAGTGTATTTTTCTTTATATTTGAATATGTCATTTAACAAAATACATGCCCTGTAGAATTTTTCTCTCACTTTTGAAGGGCAGTTTTGCCTTATAAAATTATTTGATAGAGTACTGTCTTTCCTTTGATCCTTTGAGTATATCCTCCCATTGCCTCCTGGCCTCCGTGGTTTCTGAGGAGGAATCATCTCTTAATCTTATTGAGTAGCTTGTATACATTATAAGTTGTTTGCTTTGTATATTTCTGGGTGTCAACAGTTAGATTGTAGTGTATCTTGCTGTGTATCTGACTGTACTTGAAGTTCTTTTCAGAAATGTAGATTCTTGATTTTTGTCATGTTTGGGAAGTTCGGAGTCATTTTTCCTTCAAATATTGTTTCTGCCCCTTTCTCTCTCTCTTTTTCTGGACTTTCATAGCACAAACATTAGTCTGCTTGCTTTCGTCCCACAGGTTCTTTAGACTTGCATACTTTTCTTTATTCTGTTTTGTGTTCTCAAGAATGGTTAATTTCACTTGACACGATCATGAAGTTTTGCTGATTACTTCTACCTGCTCAAATCTGATATTGAACCTTTGTAATTTTTTTTTCCAGTTATTGTACTTTTCAGTTCCAATATTTCTCTTTGGTTACTCTCTGTAATTTCTGTTTCTCTATGTAGAGTCTCATTTTTTAAATACATCAAATTCCTGGTTTTTGTTAGTTCTTTGTGTTTTTCTTAACCTCTTTGAATATATATGATAGTTGTTTTTAAGTCTTTGTTTAGTAAATCCAGTGTATGGTCTTCTTCAAGGATGACTTCTCTTGGTTTATTTTGTTCCTTTGAATGGACTATTCTTTCCTATTTCTTTGGAAGCCTTGAGTTTCTTTTTTTGTTGAAAACTGTGGTTACTATGGAAACTAAGATTTTTCCCTTCCTTTGAATTGTTGAAGGCTGTACTAGTACATTGGCTTGGTGACTTTTCTAAATGATGTTTCGAAGACTGTGTTATTTGTCATATTTGGTAACTGAAGTCTGTTTCTTTACCTTGTGTTTACATAGTGCTCTGATAGAGATTTCCTTGAATACTAGGAGGGAGAACAAAACAGAAGAAAACAAAACATATAAACAAAATGACAATGAAAAGTACATTTTCCAGCCTTTGCAGATTGAATCTGTGCTGGGATACTCACTCTTTCAGCACTTGGCCAGGCTTACACTGAGCGTAAAGACCAACTGAGGTGAAATCTTAGGACTTTTTCAGGTTGCTTCTCAGCATGATTCTTTCTCTCAGTAAGCTGTGGCAATCTAATGAACTTGGTATACACAGATTCTCTGTATTACCCTAGCTTCCTAAATAAACTGTCTTTCTGCTTTTTCCTCCCAGGTCTTCTGTAGTCTGTTATATGTCTCAGATGTGTTTCTTTGCCCTGAGTGGTTTTGAGTTAATCATTTACCTTATGATGGTTTTTGAACAATGCCTGCCATTTTCCTGGGTTGATTGAGGGTTTTTTTTTTTTTTAATTTAATATGACTGAGGGAAAATGTACATTCCCATATAAAAGCCCACCTATGTGCAGCTTCCACTGCTCTCCCTGCCCGGTGGCAGCACACTATTCCTCTCTGCTCCATACATGTCCCATCCTCCCAACAGTCTCCTTTCCCCTGCTCTCTACCCACTCTCCTTCCTCCAGCCAGAGGTCAGCAGGATGATATCCTGTAGATACGTAGAACCGATAAGTGCATCCGATATATATGATTGAGTTTTGAGACAGGTGAAACAGATGTGAGTGCCTTGCATTAGTCCTTCAGGTAGACCTTAAGTGCAGTGATTTCTAAATAAGGTATGCTTTGCTCCCACTGGAATCAGGGCCAAAGATCCAACAATGGGAATGTCTTCATTGCTGCTGAACTTGGGTAAAGTGGGCACTAGCATGTACAGAGATATTCTGCCATTTTTCTTGATTCGGCATTCACCTGGCTTCATTAAACCTTTGCTTATTTTCAGAGTACTGACAAAGTTGGTTCTGACATTTTCTGCTTTTTCTTTGATGTTTCTGTGGAACCTTCTTGCTGGTAACTGTGTATGCTGCCGTCTTACTATGATGCTGGTCAGTACTAAACAGTTAGCATCTTTTCAGTTGATTCATATGAAAGTAAAGTTTAACAAATTAAAAGCAGCAAAGTGGCTGAATATTGTTAATTTCATGAATTAACGTAATTCTTTTGAGAAATGTTTCTGGTATATGATGTCAGTATAAAAGTGTGCTTTTCAAGGAACCAGCCCTTTCCACTGAGTCCTAATCTAATGGATTTCCTTACATTTTTTGGTGTAGCATGACTTCCTAGACATAGCATCTGGTAGTAGGTATAATATAGAGTAAATTGGTCAAGGTGAAATAGAAAAGATATTTCAGTATATTCTGTCTTGTATGTTACTTCACTGTCACACTGAAAGCTGTAATTCTGTGTGTTCCAGGCTGAAATCAATGTGCATTTCCTTTTTGTGGCCCAGATTATTCTCCACTTTCTTGGGAAAGCCTTCCAAAATCTCCTTTCTAAATAATCACTGCTTATTTAGAACGCTGATGTCCTAGTCAGCACATTCTATTTTGATTTTCTTTTCAAATAGGTATGTGTCCTGTCTTTATACTAGATTGTGTTTTTCAGAACATGGTCTTTGACTTGCTGTCCTTGTCTTTTAAAGAATGAGTGATTCTTGGTATATATTTATTATGTAAGATATTAATTTTTTTTATTTTCAAGGTAGACTTTTTCGTAGCTAGTTAAATTTATGATTTATGGACACCATATGAAAAAGCTATTGAAGACTGTATAACTTTATATGTGCTGCTACTTTTTAATGAAGGCAGCCACAGTCCTCTGTTCTCTGAGTGAATGTGTGCTTTCTCTTCTGGGATGCTAAGGATAGACCTTGTTCTCCTCACCTCATAGGGTTGTGGTGAACCTGGTATGAATTTATAGTTGTAGGAGTGCTTTGAATTTATACTGAGGAAAAGTATTTTTAATATTATGAAATGATGTACCTACCTAAAGGTACATCATTTTTCTTTTATGTTATGACTGCTTACTTGCTAAGAACTAAATGGTATCTTTTCCTCTCTTTTTTCATGCTAATAGAGTAAAGGATTATGGGAAACTGGAGATTCAGCTGGACATGCACCTGAAAGTTCTTGTATCAGACTCAAATTTTCTTTGAAGTTAATTAAAGTAACTATGTTCTCATGGTGCATTTTACAGTTCAGGATGCTTTTTCTTTCCCCCTCATAATTATATAATACAGGTATACCTTACATTTTTGACAAGGAAGACATGCAAACTTGTTGCTGGCATTCAGGTCTTTTAAAAAGTTTTTGTAGAGGAGCAAAACATTTAAACCAAGTAAAACTCAGTGTCTGTTCCTTTTTGTTGTTAGTGCTAGTAGTATTAACATTGTGGTAGCATTATTGTGCAGCCAGAATTACAGAATGTCAAAATTTATGACACGAAAATATTGCTATTTATTTTCACACTAATTTAATTTCTATTTTCATTGTGGAAATTCTTTCCCTTTTTGATTAAAAATAAAAATGAAACAAAATCAAAAAAGTCTTTTAGAGAACATAGCTATATCAAACCAGTCAAAGTGGAACTGCTTTGATTGGGGTTGGAAGAAGCCCCAAGGACTAGTCCCTTTTATGTCAGCTTCTCTAGCATCCTAGAAGCTATGGGGCTCTCCATCAGATTTTAGTCTTTTTATGTTTAATCTTATACGTTGAGCTCTTTTACTTGTACAGGAAGCCACTGACTTTTACAGATTTAGCATTCATAATACTGTCCATGCCTGAGTGAACAAGTATATTATAAAGAAATTCATATGTGACTAGGGCATGTTCACAGGCTCCTGTGTCAGAGTTCTTAACTTGGTTAGTGAGTGAACCCAGCATTCAGATCTCAGTATTGCTTTTGTTGTGTTCTTTTTGTTCAGTGGATTAATACTCTGAAGAAGTGATTGAAAACAGCATAGTTTACTTAAAACAAATCAAACTGCTAAAATGAGAAAAAGAAAAAAAATTGAGAGTATAATCATTCTTAGCTAAAAATACAAAGTTGGACTCAATTAAGTTTGGGAATGTGATTTTGTTAAGGTAGGAGGTCAGTTAACAGCCGTTTGTTATTGACTCAAACCATGGTATTTTCAGTCACATCACATGCATGCGAAAGCTAGACCGCGAAAAGAACAAACAGGTCTATTCCAGAAGAAGTACAACCAGAGTGCTCCTTGGAAGCAAAGCTGGCAAGAGTGCATCTTTCATACTTTGTACATGATGTCGGGAAGAATGAGTCCCTGGAGAAGGACATCATGCTTGGTAGAGCAGAGGGTCAGTGAAATAGAGGAAGACCCTTGATGAGATGGATCGACACAGTGACCACAACAATGGGCTTAAGCATAAAAACGATCATGGACATGGCACAAGACAGGGTAGTGTTTCGTTCTGTTATTCATGGAGTCGCTATCAGTCAGAACCGACTCGACGGCACCTCACAACAGCAACATTATTGAACAAATAAATGAAATACTGAAGGGCTCCAAATGGACCATAATAACCCAAGATTATTTTTAACCCAATTTTCTGCACATGAACCCAATGTAGCAAGATGAAAATTTCCCGTGTTCAAGTGATCTGCTGTATACTTCATGCGTAGAAAAAGAAAAGATGGTTTTTGAACATTAGTCTTCTCATGAGTACAGACTCTTTTCAGTGAGGAAGAAAACTTTCCCGGGTGTTGAAAAAAGATGTTTTTCTTTATTTGGTCATGTTATGAATGGGAAAAAAATCTGACTTTCAGCAAAAATGCTATTTTTTAGAAATAGCACTGTAAAAATTTGCCCATAGTAGTAGTAGTGGTAGTGATGTAACTGGTATGGCTGTTCAACTTGTGAAGACGCTGCTGTGGTTTTGTAATGAGAAGAGTGTCATGTGGAAAATAATACTTTTCTTTGTGCAGTGTGAACAGTGGAGGGACATCCAGTGGTCATGTTGTGGAGAAACATTTTCTTTGGAGGGAAGACATTCCCGTGGTAGAAGGAAGTGAGTGAACAGGTGTTTATCTCAGACGGAGCCAGCCTTTACTGGGAGAATATGTCTTTATAAGTAGATGTTTCTGAGGAAGAAAAGCTAGTATCAGGGTTAAAGGCAACACATGACTGACTCCACTTCATCTGTTAAGAGTCTTTTATGGAGCTTCAGCATTGCTCCTGAAACAAATCTGGATTAGGCTTATCACAGGAAATGAGAAGTTTTAATAGCATGATGACAGCTGCCAACTTTAAGTGTTTATGTCAGAT
>CM053152.1:88056450-88133950 GCA_028571685.1 Heterohyrax brucei
CTCTGAACTCCCCCAAAAATTGAAAAAAAATTTGGAATTTGTGTTTAGATTTATAACAGTGTAGATGCTTTAAAATTAAAATAATTTTTAATTCCTTATTTTATCTAATTGTATAATTGGTTTTTTTTCCCAAACATTTTCAAATGAATTAAAATACAGCAGTGCAATTAACATCAAATCATAATGATAATTTGTTAGTTAAAGGCTATTTCAGTCTATAAAACTTTGATTACTAGGAATTTAGCTGCGGTTTTATGAGTTTTCCCATATGATTGCCTACAAATTTTTATGTTGACTAAAATTGTAAATTGTTTAAACTGTTCAAACAAATTACTTAGCAATTAAACCTTCAGTGAAATTGTAATTCTTTTTAAATTTAGCACAGAGGTTTGATGCTGTTTCTGAGGAAAACAAGTAAACACAACATGAAATATGTAAATTCAGTTTTTTGCATGAACTATTTCCCATAGGACAAAACATTCTCAGCACTGTGGGTACAGGAGAGCCTTCTACTAATGTGAATTGATTTTGTAGTAAAGGATCACTTGAGAAAATTTCTGCGTTTGAATTTTATCCAGGTCACTTTGTTTCAAGCATAGCTGTTTTAAATTTTTTGTTTTATACCTAATTTCTAGCATCTCAGAATGCAATATTTAAACCCAGATGCAGTTAACTGAAGTCACATAGCATTAATTTATATTAGCTGTTACTTGTAGTGTTGAGAATTGCGTAACCTAAAAGCTAGTTGGACATTGATACCAAAAAGTAACATTTTTTAAGAGTCAGTATTCCTTTTCAACTGCAATAGAGACAGTGTTTAATTATTCATTATGTAGAATTCTTCTTTCATGTGTTCACTTATGTGCCAATACACTTGAATTAGCAATAGTATGAAATTTTAACCACAATTTACAACCAAATTAGTTTGGGGATTCATTTGTCACTTTGAGATTCTATTTCAGCAGTGTTGTTAGTCTTTAAAAAAATCTTTGCTGTTGGTTCATTTGTTACTTTTTTAGACATATAAGTCTACCAGTACTATTACTTTATGAATACACTTCAATTTTAGCAAAAAATTCCATGGCCCACCCTGATCACTCATGCCATTGATCAGTCTTGGCTTTTAGTAATTTTAGTAACAACAGATTTTCTATCAAAAAGGCGAGCTCAAGGAATATCCTTAGATGTACACATACCATTGGTTTTTCTGTCTGCACTTTTTGAGTCATCAGATACTCATGTCAGTATAATTTATTAAAGAGCACATTCAGTATTATTGACTAATTTTTATGAGTCGGTTCTGAGAGTTTGGTCTGTTTTCAGTAGCACTTGGTCTTAATAATACACACTTTGTATTGTAAGTGTGTAATCCTTGTGCTACTTCTCTGCTCCCTTTCCTTAGTGTGTATTACTTAGGTTATATTGTATTACCATTTGAATTCACCTGTAATTTTTTTGGAAACCTGGTGGTGTTGTGATTTTCTTATTCTTAGATTTTTGCAATATGTAAAATTGGAGTTATTTTGCTTTCTTTCCCCCAGCTTTTCCAGCTGTTGACGTCGTTGACCTTTTTCTATTTGCTTTCTGATAGCTTTGTTTAGTGGAAATGAACTTCCTACCACTTTTCTCCTACAACTTGTATGTTTCTTACCAGATTATGGCCTCCCTAGTTATTGAAGCTTCTTCTGGGAAAAGGAGGAGTTCAGAAAGAATAATTGTCATAAGGAGAAGCAAATGAAAAGCAATTGTTATCATGTCTAGTTGGAAGCATATGTAAATCCAGTCCATTTTATATCCTGAAATCTCTTACATTTATTTACTTCTTAATCAGCAACTTTCTTTGTGCCTAGATGGATTGGATGCCTGAAGTCACAATAAATAATATTTTTGTAGTAGATATTGCTTTTTTTTTCTTTTCCCTGAAATCAATAGCCAAATAATTTGACTTCATTTGTCAGTGACTTAGTCTACTAGTTATTCATTTAGGAGTAAAATGATTGGGAGCATTACCTGTAATTTAGACATAAAATGTTAGCAGTCAAATTCATCATGGTGCAGTTATTTTTTTGTAATTCTGTTGATGTCTCAGATAAACTCTTTCCATATTTAAAATATTCCTATAGGTGTTTAGCCATTTTGTTAAGTTTTAGAACAACTCAGAAAATCTGCCTGTACTTAACAGTGATAAAACCAAAAAACCTAGTGCCATCAAGTCAATTCTGACTCATAGCAACCCTGTAAGACAGAGTAGAACTGCCTCATAGAGCCATAGAGTTTCCAACGAGCACCTGATGGATTCAAACTGCTGACCTTTTTGGTTAGCAGACGTAACACTTAACCTCTATGCCACCAGGATTTAGTCTATAATAATTCCATTTTGAAGTACTTTGGCATTGTAATGATAATAATGTATAGATTTTATCTTGATCAATTACCAACTAATTTTTTTCCCTCATTTTTCCTTGAGTAGTGTAGTAAATGTTCACGTAGCTAAAAATTTTAAAGTATCAGTTTGTCTTGATTTCCTTGGCCAAGAAACATAAGATTATGCAACCTGTATTTCTTTTATGTTTTCAAAGAAATTCAAATTTACTATTTATATTATAAATATATTCAAACAAACAAACAAACTCAAACCTATTGCTTTAGAGTCAATTTTGACTCATAACAACCCTGTAGGATTGGGTAGAGCTGCCCCATAGAGTTTCCAAGGAATGGCTAGTAGATTCAAATTCTTCACCTTTTGGTGAGCAGCCCAACTCTTAACCGCTGCACCACCAGGAGCATCACAACTGTGGTCTGTGGAAATGATAGTTGAGTGAAACTTTGGAATTTCTTTCAAATCATTTGTGAGAAATTTTGAATTGTTAAATTTTGTATTTTCTTTTGTAAGTTTATTCAGTTCTAGACATGAAAGACAGTGGAATGTACCATTCCTATCAGTATATAACTATTTGATCTGTAATTAAGACACATAGTTTAACACTGTAAATAAAATTCCATAACAGATAGAGGATACACAGTATGTCTCTTAGTTGGTTTGCATGTGATGCCAGTGACAGCAATACAGCAGATAAAAAGCCATTATGAATTTATGAGCTTTACCTTGAAAAACATTCAACAGTGAGCATCTATGTCTTGCAGTTAGCTCTCAAGTTTATGTTACTCATTGTGGAAATGATGGAATGTGACTGGAACAAACATTCCAGAAACTTTTCAAGTGCTTAGACCCTTCAACATGGTATAATAGCAGATGACCCTGCTATAGGGGGACATCGTCTTCCTCAAAAATATAGCTATTTCCTTCTCCTTCTCAGTTCGTGTCAGAATCTCTTCTAAAAATAAAATTTTAGTTTGAAAAGAACTTTTTCTATAAATGAAACATATTTCTTATTTAAAAAATATTGTCAACATACGTTAGACCAGTACTGAAATAAATAGGATTATAAATCATATCTCCCAAACAGAATTACTAGTAGCTTTTGGTAGTGGTCTTTCTATAATCCTCACTTCCCATGTCTACATAGCAAGTATAGAATTTTTCACACTTGATCATCAGGTATAATGTTTTGTAGCGTGCTTTTTTTAGTCCATGCTGTGGATATTATTCCATGTCCATTTCTAAATATATATTTGCATTTAAATATTAAAGCCCTTATAATCTGTTGTTAATATATGTTACATATAAGCAATTTTATGGATTTACTGCTTTATAGGCAAATGTGTTTCGAAGTTTTTACTAAAAAAATTACTCTTAAGTAAAATCTTTTGCAAGTTATTCAGTTACTTCCTAAGTTCTGGATATGATTTGTTGTGTTGAAGGTCTGCACTAGTCTTACAGAAAGGTTGTTGCACTTTCTACTCCCACCAGCAATGCATGATAGTTATTTTGTTGTATGTATAGTGGGTAGTGGGAAGATTATTATTTGTGTATTGAAAATAAACCTTTATTTTATGTAGTATAATGCCAAAATATGAGATTCCTAAGAAATTTGTTATTTTTTAATTTTTTTTCAGGCCAGTTCTTATTCATTCCCTCTTTTTATTCACAATGAAGTAATGGAAAATTGTGTGAACTATTCCCTCTGTTTGCAATACCCAGTGATGATCTAGTGAAAGAAAAAAAGTAATATTTATTATGTTAACTCTAGAGTGCATATTTTTATGTCTACTAGTTTTGGTGTATACATATTTTTTTTTTTTTGAAATCTCTATGTTCCCGGAAAACTTTAACCGTTAAGTTTGTAGTAAATTGTCAAGTGAAGATTAATGATAATATGGTGGTATATGTTCTAACATAGAGTCAGATATCAGCCAACAGATGGTAAAAAACTTAGTTTGCCAGTGTACCAAAATTCTAAGGTATCTCATACTGTAAAGAATTTTAAAATTACAAATAAGGTCTGGATGTAATAGTAGATTGCCTTTATTCTTATTTTTGACTAGACTGGTTTGTACTGGGTGATAACTAATGGAATTATACACCCAACTTCACCACCTATAATTCTTATTTTGGTTACTCATAGAAGTCAAGGGAAAATCCCACAGTTACTCGGCCCTCAATGCTTGAGGTTAACAGAGTGCCCCCTTGTCCTTGTGGAAATACTTTTAGGGCTTTACTAGGCACTATAGTTGTTGGGGCTTTGTTTATAATGGAAATTTTGCCCTTATAGAGAATATTCCTCTTCACCTAGCCCGTGAGTCATAAACATGTCACTGTATCCACTGTCTTTCTGGTAGCCCATGAATGCTTCCCAACCGTTTGAGGGAAAAGCATCTCAAATATGGTTTTGGGGCTTTTCTTTATGTAGAATTAGACATGGGCAAATCAATTTTGTGCTGTTAAGTATGCATAGTGTTTAGTTTTGGGGAGTAAAGTATACTTCCTTCTACATGTTAGTTTCAAAGTGGTTTCTTGAAGGGCTTTTTTTATTTTTTGGTATATTACTAGGTTGTATCAGAAATTTTAAAAAGACAGATCTTAAAGACTGGATCAGCCTTAACAAGAAAATGGATAAGCTAGTCCAGCATCCACATAAGAAAAAGTTCTACATTTCTACTTTTGTAATATCTATGCATTGTAAGAACCAGGGACACTGTGTTGTGTTACCTTGGGCCCACATGTTAGCGGGGAATGACAGAGATAATGTGGTTTTTATCAATATTAATACTTACTGGGGCACCAATTCAAAAAGGTCAGCAATGACGGAGCGAAAAATTTTCACAAGAATACTTTATTACGTGCTTTGAAAACATGAAGCAATTTAACAAACTTGATTGTCCTTGGCTGTGGAGTAAAGGTTGCATATTGAGAGCTCAGTATGTTGCCAGGAATACAGAATAATATGAATGCATTGAGTGCCTCTACCTTCCCAAGTCTTTGTGGAACAGTTTTAATAATAGCTGGAACTGAGAGATAGGTTGAGGACTTGATTCAGTAAAAGTCAGACTCATTTCACTGTCTTTTTTTCTTTTATGTTGAAAATCCTTCTTGCTACCTTTGAATAACTTGTAAATCATCATGTATTTGTAGACCAGCCTACTGCTTTTCTGGGATAGACTGTTGTTTCAGTAATTAGGCCCTCAATTTTTATTAAATTGCCATCATTTTTTTTTAAGCTTTGAATATCTTAGGATTGGCCATTTTTGAAAGCTGAGTATCCAATCACAGTTGTTTTGTGCTGTCATGTGACAAGTGCAGACCATCGCTAGGGAAGATCATATTAATTGCCCTAATTAACACGTGACTTTCTGTGTCTTGGATTAATCAGCATGTGACTCGGTTATTTGTACCCTTCTGGGAATTTTTCGCTACCAAATGCAAATACCAAGCTAAAAATATTGCTTTATTTGTACGTGGAGAGACTATTCATCGCAATACCAGTGTACTTCTAAGAAAAAAGAGAGTAATTAAAATGTTGATTACTGTACTAAATCTTGGAAATGTCCAGTGATGTATATTTCATATGTTGTTCACATTTCTGAGAAGTTAGCTTTTGCACAACAACCGATCGTGATTATCTAGTATCCTCCGGAAGGTTAGCTGAGTTGTTTCCTACATTACTTAGGAAAAAATTTCTTTTCACAATTGAAAATGTCAGCATCAATTTAAAGTAACACTAAGCATGTGCTGGCTTTCTGAATATTATCCTCCTCCACCTCCCTCCAACCGCCCTGCCGAGGATCTGGCTGTGACAGTTTGATTAGATCATCAATCCTCACTGTTAACAGCACTTTTCCTGAACACCTGGGCTGCTGGGTCACGTCTGAATTCAGCTACCGTTGTTCCAGTGACCCAGCATGCACTCCCCACAGAAATTTACATCGTGTGCACAAATTAAAAGGTACCTTATAACAACAGTTTACTTTAAAGAATGACCTCTTTTTCCCCTATGCTAAAGTTATGTTCTAGGAGGTGGGTTTTGTATGATGAAAGATCCCTACTTTGGAACATAGTCACCTGCCGTAATGAAGGCATGTTTATTTATTTATTTTCTTTTTAGTTGGCTCTTATATCAGAATCCCTACAGTGAAAATACTCATTTATTTTTGTGCTATTTAAAATGGGCTTTGGGCCTATTTTTAAAGTTTGATCACATTTTTACCAGATTTTAAGCTTAAATAAATAATTGAATTTGTCATATATGGCTGAAAATCTGTCTGCTCTCTGCTCTTAAATTCCCTACTTGAACTGTCAGAATGGTCTGATTTGTACTTTTCTATTTACAGTTGTAGTGATAGAGATAAATACCTACTTATATTTTTGATGCAAATTTGTAGCAGACTGCAACATAAGCATGCTGTTAAATTTAGCATTATCGAATTTTTGGATACCATAATTATCTTCTGTTTTCCTCACCAGTTTTTATTTTTATAATGAGGAGAAAAATATAAAAATTTATATCATTAAAATTTATGATACTGACAGTGGAGTGCATAGCCTTCTATTGCTCAACCTAAGTTTCCTCTTGAGATTTGAATGGTGTTAGAAGGAATTGGAATTCCATCAAAGAATGTGTCTACCCTGTTATAGGGAGAGACAAAGAAAGATCAGGTATTAATTTTATCTGTGATTTTGGCTGGAACTTGATGTTGTTGCTTTTCAGTTCATTTTTTCCATTATTATAAGCAGATGTGAGTATGGTCCAAGGCCATCAAGGTGGAGTGGTGTTTTTATTAGAATATTTCTGCTGGATATCCCAATCTTCTGCTCTCTTATGCTTCCTTTTTTTTTTAATGGCAAAGCATATGGGTATATAGTTACAGAAGATTTCCCTGTTTCTAATCTTTCTTTCAAGGTAAGTCTTTTTGAATCATTACATTTTTTTATCCTGATTTTTTAAATGTCTTGTTTGTTCATCTCTACTAGAACATGTGAAATTGTTATTAAATAATAGTAACTATTCATGCAAAACAGTAGACTTTTTAGAGATTATATCCAAAATGTGTTTAGTAGGGATTTCTTTACACTTTTAGAACAGTGACTGAGCTTAAGTCTACTGTACCCAGAGGTATATATGCCTCAGGCTGTGTCTGTTACTTTGGACTATTTATGTTTCTATTATCATAGTTAGTATTTTACGCAGTCAAAATCTTTATCAGTCCTAGGGAGTCTGTGATAGTTGTACATGGCCAAGCTTTTTGACAGTGGCACAGTATGTATACGGAAAGTTCATTTGATTACTAACCAGTTGATCTAGTTTTATTGTGCCTCTTCTCTAAGAAGTTGTATGACTTGTGTCCATTGCTTGAAATTTTTGTCTCAGGCTGTGCATGTTTAGGATGAGGTGGTGGATGCAGGGTCCTGAAAAGAAGACTGAAGATGGGCCTAAAGCTCCTGAGCTGACCATCCTGAGCAGCTTTGCTTCCTTAGAGAAATCTTTTAACTTTTTGAATCTTAGTAAAGCTCATGATATGAAATACAGATTGTTATAAGGCTCAAGTGAAATAATCTGTGAAAATTACTCTAGAGATCTAGGTTTTAATGCTCACACCACCATCATATTGACTGTTGTGACCTTGGCCAAGTTACTTAATTTCTGAAACTCAATTTACTCAAAGTGTGGGGAATACTTTTCTGTCTTCAAAGTACACCAAAAGAGTCAGTTAAATGAGATTCTGTGTATAGATGGCATAGTAGAGGGATTGATACTCAGAAGGCCTTTTACATCTGTGGATCAGCTCTGCCTCAAGCGTAACATCCACTCGACAAAAACTCACTGAGGCCCATCCTGGTGCTGTGGTCAGGAGAGGGAGTATGCTCTTGACTCAGAGACTGAGTGAGCAAATGAGTGATTTCAGAAAGCAGCGGGTGCTGCAGAGGTTATGATGTTGGTTAAGAGGATAGAAAGTGGTGTTCGAGAAAGGGGGAATGAATTTAGGTAGCCCATTCAGGAAGGACAACTCGGAATCATGTGAAAGCCTTCTACTTTGAGATAATTGTATGTTCTCAAGCATTCTGAGGCATTTCACATTGTCCCTGGAATGGTGATCAAGTTGTGCCTGTATCTAAGAGCAAATAGAGCATGCAAAGATTCTGAAGCAGGGACAGTTGTAAGAGAGGTCACTGTAGCTGGAACATGCCAACAGGTAGCCAGTAATTTTAGGAGGGATGAGAAATGATAAGGGTGTGCAACGCCCTAATGTGTAGTGAGGAGTTTCTATTCTTTGTGCCAGGTATATTCATGGGAAAATTTCATTAGGGCAAGTTATACTTTACAGAATCCACTACTGTGCTACACACCATTGCTCAAGTTTCCCATGACACTTTTTCAAAATTATGTGACCTCTCACAAGCATTTTTTTTTAATATTGATTCCTGAACATTTTCATTGTATGTATAAGCAGTTATATAGGTTGCAATTCTAGTATGTATTAAAAGGTGATGTCATAAAATAATACCTGTGCCACCTTTAAAACATTATACAGTGGCATGTTAATGCCATTGTGATTTAATACCTGAGATGTACCAGCTGTTCCTTGGAAGCCCCATAGGACAGTTATACTCTGCCTTGTAGGATACTGTGAGTTGAAATAGACTCACTGGCAATGGTTTTGTTTTGGGGTAGGGTGCTGTTAAGTGTTTGACTGCTAACCTAAAGCTTGGCAGTTAAAATTGACTAGTCAATTCTTCCAAAACCTATGGAGCAGTTCTACTCAGTCCTATAGGGTAGCTAGCTATGAAACAGAATTGACTTGATGCCAGTGGTTTTTGTTTTTCAATGGTGGTTAAGAGTGTGGCTGCCAACCAAAAGGTGGCCATTTGTGTCTGCCAGCTACTCTCTGGAAACTGTATGAAACAGTTCTTCTCTGTCCTCTAAGGTTGCTATTGATCAGACTTGAATCAATAACAGTGGCTTTGCCAGTGGGGTTGGAACCCTAATTTGTTTTGTTCTGTTGTACATAGGGTTGCTATAAGTTGGAATTGACTTGATGGCAGCAGGTTTTATCATTCACTTGAAGAAGCCCTGTTGGTTCAAACCCACTAGCTGCTCCACAGAAGAAAGATGAGGCAGTCTGGTTCCCAAAGATTGACTGCCTTGGAAACCCTACCAGCAGTTCCACTCTGTGTTACATGATCACTGTTAGTTGGAATTGACTTGACACCGAAGGATTGTTCATTTGAGAGAAGCAGTGGTGGTGTGCTTGGCTGCTATGGAAAGCTTGGTGATTCAAACTTTTCAGCTCCTTAGCAAGAGAAAGATGTGGCAATTGGCTTCCGTAAAGACTACAGACTTAGAAACAGTATTGGGCAGTTCTAGTCTGTCTGTAGCTTCGCTATGAGTCAGAATTGACTTGACAGTAACGAGTTTGTCGTTCGCTTAAAATTTCATGAATAAGCCTTTTTTTATGGTCAGGAGATGTATAATTCTTTACTTTCGTTAAAAGCATGTGTCTGTTTTTCTCATGGACTTTATGTTTTTTATGTATTAAAATATTTTTATGATCATTCTATCATATTTCTGTGTAACAAAAATATGTACATCCATTAAAATGGGCTTTTTATTTTTTATTTCCTTTGATCATAAATCTTTTAAGTGTTAATGTCTAGGAGGCATTATTGTAATTATTACTATTAAACAGTTGATTAAAAATAACATTTATATAAATTTTGATAATTATTAAATGTAAAAGGTATAATATTATTGAAATTATATCTCAGTGAAATGGAAGGTTATTTTCAATTTCAGTTCATATGACCATGAATGACTACTATTTGTTATAAAGCTGAGAATAAGTTAGTAGGAAATATAAAAAATAATAAGATCTACTCATTGTGGTGCTTGGAAATGGAGCTATAATCATTTATTAGATATTTTGTTTATATATAATATCTCTGTTATTAAATACATTCTTGTTAGGTAGGTGTCAGGTAGGTTCCAAATCCTAGCAACCGTGCATGCAGCAGAGCACAGCAATGCCTGGTAGTCTGCCATCGTCTGAATTCTGTCTGTATCTGAACCCCTTGTTGTACCATTGTATATATCCATGTCATTAGGGATCTTCCCCTCTTTTTTGTTAACTCTTACTTTACCAAGCATGATATCTTCCTCTGGGTACTAACCTCTTTTGACAACATGTCCAAAGTACATGACACGAATCTTGTCATCTTTGCTTCTAGGCAGTATTGTGGCTGTACTTCTTTCAGGATGAATTTGTTCCTTCTTTTTGCAGTCCGTTATTTTACACCAGCAATATTATTCACAGACATCAATTCTTCTTCAGTTTTTCTTGTTCATTGTCCATTTTTCTCATGCATGTAAGCAATTTAAAATACTATGGCTTGGGTCAGGTACCTCGAAGTATCATCTTTGCTTTTTAACACTTTAAAGAGCCCTTTCGCAGCAGTTTGCCAAATGCAGTATGTCATTTGATTTCTTGGATGTTGATTGTGGGTCCAAGTAATGAAATCCTTGACAGCTTAAATTTTTTTCTCTGTTTATCATGATTTTCTTTGTTGGTCCAGTTGTGAGACTTTTTTTATGTTGATTTATAAATCATATTGAAGCCCAGAGTCCTGGATCTTAATCAGTAAGTGCTTCAAGTCCTCTTCAGTTTCAGTAAGCAAGATGTGTCATCTGCGTGTCATAGATCGTTACTGAATCTTCCATCAGTCTTGGCGCTGTAGTCTTCTTCATAGAGTTCAGCTTCTCAGATTGTTTGCTCAGCATACTGATTGAAAAGATACAGCACTAACACACACCTTTCCTGATGTAAATCACTCAGCATCCCTTACTCTGTTTGGACAGTGGCCTCTTGGTCTGTGTACAGGTTTTGTGTGAGGACAATTAAGTGTTCTTGAATTCCCATTCTTTGCATTGTTATCCACGTTTTGTTATGATCCACACAGTCAAATACCTTTACATAGTAAAACACAAGTAGTCACCTTGCTGGTATACCTTGCTTTCAGCCAGTGTCCATTACATCAGCAATGATACCCCTCATCATGTGTCCTCTTCTGAATCTGGCTTGCATTTCTGACAGTTTCCTGTGGATATACTGCTGTAACTTGTTTTTGAATGAAGCACAGTTTTGCTTGTGAGGTATTAGTAATACTCTTGATAATTTCTGCATTGTTTTGGATTGCCTTTTTCTGGTATAGGCAGAAATGTGTGTCTCTTACAGTTGATTGACCAGGTAGCTGTCATCTGAAAATTTCGTGATGTAGACAAGTCCTTCCATCCTTGCTTTCAGTTGTTGGAACATTTCAGTTGCTATTCCACAAGGTCCTGGAGCCTTATTTTTCATCAGTCTTTTCAGCACCTATGACTTCTTTCCTCAGTAGCTTAGGTTCTTAGTTATATGTGACTCTTTGAAATCAACTCTTTTTGGTATAGTGACTGTCCATTTTTCCTTTATGGTTCCTGTACCTTTCAATGTTTTGTCTGCACAGTCTTTCAGTATTGCAACTCAAGGCAAGACTTTGTCTTCAGTTCATTCAGCTTGAGAAATATGTATTGTGTTCCTCCCTTTTGGTTTTCTAATTGCAGGAGTTTGCACATTACGTTATAATGCTTTTACTTTTTTCATTATAATACTTTTCAAGATGTCCTTTAAAATCTTCTGTTTACTTTTTTAATGTCATTTCTTTGTTTGCTTTAGTTATGGTGTAGTTCATGAGCAAATTTCAGAGTCCTGTCTGACATCTGTTTTGGTCTTTATTTCCTGTCTTTTTAATCACCTTTTGCTTTCTTCATGTATGATGTCATTGATGTCATCCCATAGCTTATCTGGTCTTTGGTTATTAGTGTTTCATTTGTCAAAATCTGTTCTTGAGATGGTTTCTGAATTCAGGTGTGATATATGCAGGGTTCTACTTACCGCTCTCTGTGAACTGTTGTAATTTTTCTTCAGCTTCAACTTGAACTTATACATGAGTAGTTGACATTTAGTTACATATTGATCTCCTGGCTTTGTTCTAGTTGATGAGATTCAGCTTCTCCATTATCTGTCTCTGCAGTCAAGTTTGATTCCTATGTTTTCTATCTGGTGTGGTCTATGTGTATAGTCACTGTTTATGTTGTTAGAAAAAAGTATTTGCTGTGAATGAGTTACTGCTCTTGCAAGATTCTATCATGTGATCTCTGCTGTCATTTTTGTCACTAAGGTCATATTTTCCAAGCATTGATCTTCCTTCTTTGTTTCCAACTTTCGCATTTCAATCACCAGCAATTGTCAAAGTATCTTAGTTGTGTATTTGAACAATTTAAGACAGTAGAGATTTGTAATAATCTTCAGTGTCTTAATTCCTTCTTTAGAGGTGGGTATGTAAATTTGAGTAATTTTTGTGTTAACTGGTCTTCCTTGTGTGCATATGGACGTCATCCTATTACCAAGGAGTTTGTACTTAAGGATAGATCATGAAAACTCTTTTTTTGACAATGAACGCAATGCAAAGTCTCTTCTATTTGTCATTCCTAACACAGCAGACTACATGAATGTCCTATTTAGAATGACCATTACCCTTCCCTTTCAGCTGTTAATGCCTAAGATATTGATCTGTTTGCAGTCCACTTCCTGTTTTCTATATTCTTATTTTGTACATTCCATTTTCCATTTATTAATGCTAGCCAGGCCAAGTGCCATTTATTAATAGATGTTTGTAATTGTTTCTTCTCATTTTGAGTCATGCCATATGAGCAAATGAAAATTCTGAAAGGTTTACTCCTTACCTGTCATTAAGGTCAACTCTATTTTGAATAGATGGTTCTTACCAGGTCATATTTTGGGTGCCTTTCAATCTGAGGAACTCATCTTCTGGCACTGTATTACACAGTATTGTGCTGCTGTTTGTAAGGTTTTCAGTGGCGATGGCCAGGTTCTGCTTTCTAATCTGTCTTAATTTGTAATATTCACTGAAACCTGTCCATGATGGGTGCCCTCGTTTATATTTGAAATTCTGGTGGTGTAGCTTTTCAGCAGTACGACATCACAATACAGAAAGCTGACAGACAAGTTGTAGATAATGTATGTAGTGTACGTATATATATTACATATATACACACACACATATATTCTTATATATATTATTTATATGCTGTTATGATGGGGTCACTTACATGTTTTATTTTGAAAAGTTAAGCTAATTCTAATAAAGTCTATGACAGATATGAATTAATAAGTAGAGAAGGGCTTCACGAGTGACAGCAAGTGTCTAGATATACACATGTATGTAAAAACTGATAGTACTGAATATTAGTTGCATAAAATTAATGTTCCTGTTGCATTTTGAGTGTTTAAGAAAATAAAAATGTTAACATAGCACATATATATTATTAACATATATTAACATAACACACATATATATAATAAAATATATATTTTCATAAATACATATTTATTTATTTACCATTAATCTGTTGGAAGTAAATGTAGAAAATTTTACATCTTCCTCTTTGAAATCACAGAAATACTCAGCTGAGGTGTGCTGATGCATGGGTGCAAGAGAGTGCTTTTTTACCCGAGTTGAAATAGTGAAAAATCTGTATAGCTTGTGGCTTGTTGCATATTAATTCCTGGCATGTTTTTAAGTGACATGAAAAACCATTAATTTAGTAATCTCATCCTTAAATAAAGCACTGGTCTTTGCTGTGAGTTTTTGCTTGAGGGAAATGAGGTGCTAGTGTCTTCTTGCCAGTTCTTAGTTTCACCTTTTGCCAGTATTTAATGATTTTCTTTTTGCATTGCTTTCGTTACAGAGGGATTTATTCATTGATAATACTCTCTAATGGGTGGGGCAAGATATTTAAGCAAACTTTGTCATCACTCTCACCGTCTGACTCTGCAGCATACCTAATTTCAGAGTATCTGACCATAGGACAACTGCCCTGCATGTGGTATCATTCTTCTCCAGGTTCGTGGTGCCTTGATTCTAAAAACGCTTTCCCATTAACAGCAGTTTCTTTGGTGTCCCAGTTCTTTTTACCATGTTGGATGATGTAGAGGACAGGTGAAGGGAGTCCTTACGTCATCTGCCCCCCTCTATCGTCTGTCTTACCTGCCTGACCTTAGTGTCTTTCTCTCATAGAATTCCATTTATTATCTTACTTATGAGTAAAATGTGAATTAATAATTAGCAAGGTGATATTTGTGTTTTTAAACTCAAACAATAGATAGAAAAGTATTCAGATATTGTCAAGTATATTGAAATTCCATACAAGTGTTATATGTTACAACATAATAGTTTGGACTCTACATTCCAGAAAAAAGTTTTGAGTTCGGCCAGGCGTTGTGTGCAGGGTGAACTAGCTGTGGGCTCGCATCTCTATCATTCATCTTCTATCTAACTACCTCATGTTGTATATTCATTCTAAATTATACAGGTATTATATAACTACTATAATAATTGAGGAATCAGTGTATTTAAAGTAAGCTTAGTACACACCCTTTCTCTACCCCATACCTTCAGTAATGTAACCATTGTCAACACAGTACTGGATCTGATCTCAGTTTCTCCTTTGTTTATATAAACACACATGCAATCTTTGAAACACACAATGTGTAGTTGTACCCTAAAGTGCCTTTCTTTTGTCTGGTGAAAGAGGCAGTTGTGAAATAAGATGTAGCTAAGGAACTAACTGACATTGCCCAAGGGGTTTCTTAGGCAGATCCGTGGAAGAAAAGAATGTATAGAGTTTGGGATCAGGAAGTGATACCTTTAAACTCCCTATAATTCTGTGTCCTTTTAAAAGTCACTTTGTGCCTTGAGAATGTATGGAACATGTCCTCTGGTATAGAGGTCACCAAGGCAGGGAGAGCAATGAAAGACATTAGACCTAAGGAAGTTTTCAACATCAGTTCAAGGGAGAGATGGTAGTGATGTGTATGAAGAAGATAGGAGTGGTCAGATTGCTTGAGGACACAGCAGTGCTGGAGCATTGATTTCATGTGAGGTATGAATCAAAGAGGAATCAAGAATGAAATCAGAATGAGTGATGACGGCTTTGACTGCAAGGAGGAAGACAGTGAGAAGAACAAATTTGGGGACATCTTTGAGAGTCTAGAGATAAGTTTGAGGTACTTGTCAGGCATTCACAAGAAGGTGTTGAGCAGGAAGTTGTACTGTAGTTCTGCAACTAAAGGCAGAGCCGAGTCTGAGGATTTAGATTTGAGAAGCTTCTCTCTGTAACTGCTGTAAAGATGAAATTGCTTACAGCAAGTATACAGGAGAGAAGAGGAAGAGGGGTTACCAAGCCTTTGGCTACATTGTGAGGCCAGTAAGGTAGAGGGGAGGCTGCAGTGGAGTCTAAGAGAGCCTCCCCATGATGTTATGAAGTTGTTCACGTGAGACAGCCTCTGCACAATATACATCCAAATATCTATTATACATGCAGTAAGCCCTGCGTAAGCCGGAGTCTCTGTGAGGCAGAAACCTGTCAGAGAGTCAAAAAAATATTTTACCCTAAAATGAGCTATAGATAAGTGGCCCTGTCAAAAGTGGAAAACTGATGGGACCCAGAAAAATAAGGCAGTCCCTCTGAGTTCCGGCTCTCACAGGTTTCACAGTACTTGTCTCACAGTTTCTTTGCATTGATACGTGGAGATCTTTATACTCACTGCTGCGTAAATTCCTGTTGTGAAGTTGCATAATGTATTGGATTTGGACATCACAGTGTGCTGCAAATGCTCGTGCCTTGGGACACTTGTGGATTAGGTGGTGTCCTGCTAATTCTCCTATATCTTGTCAGTTGAAGAAAATTTCTTGCTGCTAGGTAATTATTGTAGGATGACATATTTATAATTACCTTGGCTGATGTTGAGTTTAAGGTGACAAATTAAAATGCTCCACCTTCTGATTCAACCCTTCATCGGGTTCATTTTGTGAAAAAGCTGAGTGGAGTCTTCTCTCTGAACTTTAGATTTCATTAATTAGGAGAGGTTTTATTTCTGTATTAATGACTGAAAAACATTTTGGGTGAGGGAACATCCTTAAGTCATGTTTTGACTTGCTGTGTTGACTCTGTTTCTTGGGTCTTAGTTCCATTTTGTCGTAAGAAAGTGAGTACTGCCAGCTTGCCTTGGGAAGATTTTTTTTTCCAACTTAACTACATCTCAACTTTGGAAATTAATTTGTCAGTCTAGTTTCATAATGTAATTGTTTATTTTTCATCATAACTTTTTTGTTTTTCTGATAGTATTTTTCTGTTGTATATTGTTTGATGTCATATGTAATAATCACATTATATTCACCTACATGTATGTATTTTCCACAGTTTGATTAATTTCATGACTTAACTATACAAAATGGGCTATTGTTTTCCTCCCATTTTTGTGTCTGTTCATCAGATTGTAAAATAATAGGAATACATGCAGTAGTTGTGGTATCTCAGAATGCTGTTTCTAAATTCTGAGCTAATTCCTTCTTTTTCCCCTCCTCCCCATCCATGACCCGAAGAAGCAATAAATAGCTATAGTCACTTAGGCATGGATAATTTTCTCTACAACTTGCATTTTAATTCTAAAACACTGTTGTTGAAAGTCTGTTTCTTACTTACTTCATCATGTTTAAGATACATTTCTGTGTATTCTTACTGAGTATGCCCAAAAGTAAATACCACATTGGAAGACATTTCTTTTGATTCAAAATTTGACATTATCCTTTTGCAATTTGTGATGAAATGTGAAGCTGATTCACAAATCACAAGTGCAGCATGCACACAGACACCCAAATGCTTTCTGTAGTGATGCACTTGTAATAAAATACATTTAATAATGCTTCCTTAATGTTTGCCTAAGTTGGTATAAAGAAACTCTGGTGGCGCAATGGTTAAGCACTCAGCTGCTAACCGAAGGCTCAGCCATTTGCAAGCAGCCATTAGTTCTGTTGGAGAAAGACCTGGCAGTCTGTTCCCATAAAGATTACGTCCTGGAAAACCTGAGTGGGAAATTCCACTTTGTCATGTGGAATCACTTTGAGTCGGAATCAGCTTGATGGCCCCAACAACAAAGCCAACCCCTTATAAAAAGTTATTTTTTCCTAAGTTGACAAGTGTAAAGCAGTATTTTTAGATACAAAAAGATAACTGATTGTTGCCAGTTCCATAAAGTGTAAACAGAATAGATCAAACAATCTTTTCTGTAAATCTTGTTCCTCTAAAAAAGTGCGATTGAAAACCTTTCTAAATATCTGTGGTTCTCAGTCTTCACACTGTTACTAATCATCCCTTTCTTAACGTCTTCCTACCACAATACTACTCACATTTTGTTTCTTAGTTGGGTTTCAATTAAATGTAGAATTTGAGTATCAAAGACAAAAAATATTTTGTGTAAATTTTTTCACTGAATAGTGATATGATTGGATGTGGCAGTGGTATAAATTTGTATCTAAAATTCAGTAAGCAGAGTATTAATAAGTATAATACTACTAAATACATAATCTTTAGTAAACTGCTGAAAGTATACTATATTTTAGTATACAAATATATTAATGATTTTGACCTCTGATCAATATTTGTGTCAATAAATATGAGTTTATTATAAAATTACAGATACCATTTATATACTGTATGACTCTATCCTATTATGTTCCTTTCCCATTTGTCTGTATGTTTACAAGAATCTCATTGATTCTTTTTTTATTATGATTGAATGAAAATGTACATTCCCATATAAATTTGCATGCCCACTTATATGCAGTTCCCACTGCTCTCCCTGCCCAGTGACAGTACACTGCTCTGCTCCATACATGTCTTATCCTCCCAACAGCCTCCTATCCCCTCATCTCCACCCATTCCCCTGCCTCCAGTAAGAGGTCAGCAGGATGACATCCTGTAGATGCTAGAACCATAAAGTGCATACGTAATATGGTCACTCTTGGTCGCCGAGTCCAATCCATTCCTGTCTGAAGAGTTGACTTCCATTATGATTTATGGACAGGGGCAGGGGCCATGCTCCCAGGGGAACTCTGAGGCCCCTGGACTATTAATTGCAGTCTTTTAATGGAGATCTCAGGGTGCACCCCTTTTAATACTTGTGTTGCCAGTGAGACTCAACTTCGTGATCTCCATCACGGCTATCACTAACCACCAGTTCTTCCAGTCACAAGTTGATGTAGTCACCCACTCACATGGGTCTGTCTGTCTTTTAGGTTCTCTTTCCCTCATGTCATTTTGGTCCTTGGTGATTATCCATTCTTACTGAGTTGGGACCATCTGCTGTACCCTCAGATGGCAGCTTGGCAGCTTTTAACATCCCAGATGCTGCTCACCAATGTGGGGTGCAGAAGGCTGTCTTAGCAAAATGCTAGTTGTGCCAGGTGGCCTCGATTTTTTCTGAGAGCATGGTCTCTGCCCCCCTCCCCCCCACCCCAGCTACTCTGTCCTTGCAATATTGGGTTAAGATGGGAGGAATAATCATGTTATGTTCAAGTCCAGTTAATATTGATCTTCTTTCTAATGTGTGCTGCCAAAGATTTCACCCAACCAAATTTCTATCAACTATCTAATGTAAACGCTGCCCCCCTCACACTCCCTCTTTCCCCCTGTTGCAGCCTTCAAAGAGTCTTTTCTTCTATGCGTGAGTCTATTTTTAAGTTCTTGTTGTGGGGGTGTTTTAGTCAGCTAGGGCTGCTCTAACAGAAATACCACAGAGTGGATGGCTTTAACAAAGAAAGATTTGTTCTTACACAGTCCGGTAGGTTGCAAGTCCATATTCAGGGTGTCCGCTCCAGGGAAAGACTTTCCCCTTGACGGCTCTGGAGGAAAGTCCAGTATTGCATCAGTCATTGTCCAGGGAGCGTCCTAACGCAAGAACCTCTGGTCTGAACGACGCGTTCTGCTCCCGGTGCTGCTTGCTTGATGGTAGCGAGGTTCTCAAATTGTCCTTGGTTCTTTTTCCTTTAATTCCTTGCAAGCTAAAAGCATTAAGGGTGGGGCAAGCCATACTCCAGGGAAACTTCCCCCATAGCAGGAATTCACAGCCCCACCCTAATCCTTTAACATACAGGTTAGCAAAACCACACAATGGAGGACAGTCCCAAGATACTGGGAACCATATCCCAGCCACGTGGCTGCACACATTTTTGGGGGGACACAATTCAAACCATGACAGGGGGTCTCATACAATATTTGTCCTTTTGTCACTGAGTACTTCCACTCAGCATAATGTCCTCCAATTGAAACCAGGTTATGAGATGTTTTCTAAAATCATCGTTGTTGTTTATCATTGCATAGTGTTCCATTGAATATGTATACCATAGTTTACCTATCCATTCTTCTGCTGTTGGGCATCTGGTTTGATTCCATGTTTTTGCTGTTGTGGACTGTGCTGCAGTAAACAGTCGTGTGCAGGTATTAGTTGGTGTGAATGGCCTTGATTCTGTAGGATATGTTCCGAGCAGTGAAATTACTGGGTCAAATGGTATATCTATATCCAGCTTTTTAAGGAAATCCCAGATTGCTATCCAAAGAGGTTATACCAATTTGCAATCCCACCAACAATGTAGGAGAGTTCCAATTTCTCTACAGCCTCTCCAGCATTTGTTGTTTTGTGTTTTTTGGACCATGGCCAACTCTGTTGGGATCAGATGGTATCTGATTGTCATTTTGATTTAAATTTCTTTAATAGCTAATGATTGTAAGCATGTCTACATGTGTTTTTTGGCTGCCTGGGTCTCCTCTTTAGAAAAGTGTCTGTCCATCTCCTTTGCTCATCGCTTAATTGGATGATTTATCTTCTTCTTATTGATATTTTGTAGTACCTTATAGATTACGGAAATCAGGCATCAGTCTGACATAGAGTTGCGAAGTATTTTTACCAATTGGCGGCCTTTTAATTCTGTTAATAAAGTCTTAGGATGAGCAAAAGTGTTTGATTCTTAGTAGCTCTCATTTATCTATTTTCCTTTCTGTTGTTTGTGGTTTGTTTGACAGATTTTGAAGTCTGTGTCTACGTTGTATATTAAAACTTCCATTGTTTTTCCTACTTTTTCATGGATGAGCTTTATCGTTTTAGATGAGATATTTAGGTCTTTTATCCAGTTTGAGTTGGTTTGTGTGTAAGGTGTAAGATATGGGTCTTGTTTCAGTTTATTGCAGGTGGATATCCAATTTTGCCAGCACCATTTGTTGAAGAGATTGTTTTTGCTCCAGTTTAATGTCTTACGGCCTTTGTTGAATATCAGCTGTTCATAGGATGATGGTATCATCTCTGGGGTCTCAATTCTGTTCCATTGATCTGTCTGACTCTTTTTGTACTAGTACCAGGCTGTTTTGACTACTGTGACAGTTTAATAGGTTCTAAAGTTGGGTAGTGAGAGGCCTCCCAGTATGTTCTTCTTCTTCAGTAGTGTTTTACTTTACTTCTTCCCCTTCCAAACAAAGTTGGTGATTTGTTTCTCCATCTCATTAAAAAATGTCACTGGAATTTGTATTGAGATTGCATTATGTAGGTCTCAGTCTCTCTCCATTCAGGATGACATAGGCTGTTGGCTTTGTAGAAATGGCCCTTATTGCATTGAGGAATTGGCTGTCTATTCCTATTTTGGCGAGAGTTTTTAGCATGAATGGGTGTTGGACTTTATCAAATGCCTTTTCTGCATCAATAGACAAAATCACATGACTCTTGTCTTTCGTGTTATTTATGTGGTTGATCATGTTAATTGTTTCTCTGATGTTGAACTAGCCTTGCATCCCTGGTATGAATCCAACTTGGTCATGTTGGATTTTTTTTTAATATGTTGTTGTATTCTATTGGCAAGAATTTGTTGAAGATTTTTAAATCTAGAGTCATGAGTGAAATCGGTCTGTAGTTCTCCTTTTTTGTTGAGTCTTTCTCTGGCTTTGGTATCAGGGTTCTGCTGGCTTCATAGATAGAATTTGGGAGTATTCTATCCCTTTGTATACTGTGAAATAGTCTCAGTAGTGTTGGAGATAACACTTCTCTAAAAGCTTGGTAGAGTTCTGTGGTGAAGCCATCTGGGCCTGGACTTTTTTTGATTGGTAGTTTTTGGATGAATTTTTCAATCGCTCCCTTTGTGATAGGTTTATTAAGTTGTTCTGCTTCACATTGTAATAATTCAGGTAGGTGGCATGAATTAAGGAATTTGTCCATTTCCTCTAGGTTTCCAAATTTGTTAGAGTACAGTCTTTCATAGTATTCTGTTATGATATTTTTGATTTCTGTTGCATCTGTGGTGACAACTCTACTCTCATTTCTTATTTGGGTTGTTTGTTTCCTTTCCTGTTTTTCTTTAGTAAGTTTAGCCAGTGGTTTATAAATTTTGTTGATCTTTTCGAAAAACCAGTTTTTCAATTTTTTACAGTTTTTTCAATTGTTCTTCTAGTCTGTAATTCATTTAGTTGTGCTCCAGTCTTTATGATCTGTTTTCTTCTGGTGCCTGAGGGGTTTCTCTGTTGTTCTCTCTGTACTAGTTCAAGCTGTAGGGTTAGTTCTTTGATTTGGTTTCTTTCTTCCTTCCAGATGTGTGCATTTATGGAGATAAACTGACCTCTGAGCACTGCTTTTGGTGTATCCCACAGGTTCTGGTAGGAAGTGTTTTCATTTTCATTGGAATCCATAAATTTCTGTGTTTCATCCTTGATTTCTTCTATAACCAATGGCATTTTGAGCAAGATGTTGTTCAGTTTCCACGAGTTCCCCTTTGTATCTGTGTTTTTTCTGCTGTTGATTTCGGCTTTTATGGCTTTAGGATCTGAGAAGATGCTTTGCATTAGTTTAGTGGTATGGATTTTGTTGAGAACTGCTTTATGTCCCAACACATGGTCTATTCTGGAGAATGTTCCATGTGCACTGGAGAAGGTGTAGCTGTCCACTGACAGAAAGTTCTGTATATTTCGATGAGGTCTAGTTGATTAATTGTGGCAGTAATGTCTTCTGTGTCTTCACTGAGCTCTTTTCTAGATGATCTGTTGAATATTGAGAGTGGAGTGTTGAAATCTCACACTGTTATTGTGCAGTGATCTATCTTATTTTTGAGTTCAGGCAGTGTTTCTTATTTAGGTATTTAGGTGCTCTAATGTTAGGTGCATAAATATTTACTATTATTAAGTCCTACTTGTGTAGTGAACCGTACAGCAATAAATAGTGTACATGTTTGTCCACCATGGTGAATTTTTCCATTAACATCTATCTTCTCTGAGATTAGAATTGCCACACCTGCTCTTCGATGTGTATTGTTAGCTTGATATATATTCTTCCATCCTTTAATTTTCAGTTTGTTCCCATCTTTAAGTCTAAGGTGAGTTTCTGGTAGGCAACATATGGATGGGTTGTGTCTTTTGTTCCGGGATGTCACTTAGTGTCTCTTTACTGCAACATTCAGTCCATTCACATTCAGTGTAATTGATAGGTATGTGTTTAGTGCTATAGTTGTGATTTGTTTATTTTTATGTTCATGCTTTTTCTGTTGTTTTTATTGATCTGTTCTAGGACATTCTTCTTTGTGAGTTGATTTTTTCACCTTTTTCAGCATTGGTTTTTCTGGTTGTTGAGACTCCTGTAGTACATTTCTTGATTTGATATGTTGCATATTTATTGTGCTTTATGGCTGCCTCTGTGATCCCCATTAATTAACTATGTATAAACTCAATTTCAGTTACTTCCAATCTTAGTAACTTCCTGTCCATCTGGAAGGACTGTAATGACTGTAGTACATTCCTCTTTTTAATATGATGACATCATAGCTTTTATGATATGATCATTGGATCATTTCTTTCACTTTTATAGCTTTGATTGAGTTTGGAGCCTTCCCTAACTGAGTACATTTCTGGGTGATGTGTCATGTATTTGCTTCTAAAATATAAAGTTAGTGGTTTTGTTCTTCTAAGTGAAGAGATTCTTTCAGTATTTCTTTTAGCTTTGGTTTAGTTTCTGCAGAGTCTGTCAGTTTCTGTTTATCTGTGAATGTCTTCACTTCATTTTCATATTTGAAAGATAGTTTTGCAGGATATATAATTCCTGTTTAGAAGTTCTTCTTCTCCAAGGCTTTGAATGTGTTGTGCCACTGTCTCTGTGCCAGTGTTGTTTCTGCTGAGAAATCTGATGAAAGCCTACAGTATTTCCCTCTGAATGTTAGCTTTGCTTTGAGTCTTGCTGTCTTTAAGAGTTTCTCTTTATGTTTCATTTTGTTAAACTTGTTTATAATGTGTCTTGGAGTCTTTCTTTTGAGATCTATATTCAGTGGCATTCGATTTGCATCTTGGATATCTAGAGTCTCTTCTTCCATAATTTCTGGGAAGTTTTCTGTCCACAGCTCAGCAGCAATACTCTCTGTGTTCTCAGGTGTCTTGCCCTATTCAGGAACTCCAGTTAATTGTAGATTGTTCCTGTTAATAGTATCCAACATGCTTCTTAATGCTTCTTCATTTTTCTTGTTTTTCTTTTTCCTTTTCTGAGTTTTTCTCATAGATGCTGCAGTCAGTAGCTCTGTCTTCCAAATCAGAAAGTCTGTTTTCCATTTGTTCCATTTTGTTTTCTTGGCTTTGAATTGACATTTCTCTGTCTTTGATTGTGTTCTTTATCTGTTGATTTCTGAGTACTGATGTTCCATCAGACTGAACAGGTTGCTTAATTTTTTGGTTTGCTCTGCTGCATTTTGTGTAAGGTCTAGGAGGACTCTATATAATCCTTTTGTATTCACCTTGCAGTAGTTTCAGAAAGGTTTCTTCATCTGGGAAGTTCTGTAGTGCTTTCTTTTGGTGCCTTCTGAAGCTGTGGGTGATTTCTTTGTTACACTTTTGTCCAGAGTTTTTTGCTCTTGGGACATCATGTGAGTCAGCAGAGGCTGGGAGAAATGCTATGAGGATGGACCACAGTTGTTTCTCTGGGCTTTCTTAAAATGAAAGGTAAAAGGTATCTGACACCTTCCAAAGTCAGTCAGATTTTCAGGTGTACAGGTCCCTCTTCCCAGCTGGCAAAGTAAGCACCTTTGTATCCAACCCCAGATGTTATAAACTAGTTCAAAATACACATAGGGTCGGGCCCTGCTGTACTCTACTGTTGGGCCCTAGCTATAGGTGACACTGTGTTGAATAGTGCTTTACTGCCCCCAAAACACTCTCCTCCTGGCAGGCACTGGAGCCTAGGAATTAGGTCCAGCTGAAGCCTCCATATGGGTATATCTGCATCCCAGTGGAACAAGATGGTGTCCTGCACAAGCTCCACCCCTGCTTTGGTACAGGTAACTCAATGGCAGAGGCAGGAAGAGAGGCCAAAAAGGTGCCAAGATGCACAGAGTCCAAAGCTGGACTCTCAGAATATGGCAGTTTTGCCTGCTTATCCCACCAGCAGTGCATCTAATATTAGGTGCTAGTGAAGTCCCAGCCCCTCCCACCTGCTAAGACAGGAAAAAAAGAGGTCAAAATCATGAGTTACCTTCAGTCTGTGAGAGCCAGCACTCACCTAGAGCTGAGGTCAGCGAAAGAGAGAAAGTTTTCCGTTCAGTGTTATGAAGTCCAAATTAACAGCCCTATGCCATGTCCTAGGGCCACTAGGTGTCCAGAAAGCTCCATTTAATTATCAGTTCAGGTCTTGGTTTCCAGTGAATTTAAGGAGACGTGTGTTTAGTCCACCATCATGACTCCACCCCTTATTGATTCTTTTATATGTTTTTGTGCTAAAGTTTATCTGAATGAGACTGCATTGTTACTTCACATCACTTATTTTTAGGGTTATGTTTTCATCTACGTGAAAGACTTGATATGCTTAGACGTTCTAATAGATACCCCACATTTGAATTTTAGAGCTTCCATGTTAACTGATACATCATCAATATAATTGTTAGAAGGAGGTATCACAGTTCCTCAGAATGGTCATTTTCTATGGGAGAAAATTTTCAACTTTTTCAGTACTTTCAATTCTGATCTTTGGGACCACATATTGCAGGGTGATAGCTGTGGTGCCTTTTCTAGATTCCTCTTGTTTTTAGAGTGTCTGAACAATGGTTTAGGAACTCTGATGGTGTGATGGCTAAGCACACTGCTAATAACCAAAAGGTAGGCAGTTCAAACCCAATAGACTGTTACACAGGAGAAAGATGTGGCAGTTTGCTTCTGTAAACATTAAGAAAACAAACACACCTGTTGCCATCAGATTGAGCAGTTCTGTTGTGCCCTGCAGGGTCACTATGAGTTAGAAACAACTAGCCAGCAATGGGTTGGACTAAGGGCTGGATATTAAACTCACTAAAAGTTTGTTTATTTTGATGTTCATGTCTGTGATTCATTTCATAAACATCTCCCATACCTTTTGTTATTTGGTCTTTTGCTTGGCATTTTTCCCTAAAAATCACTCTCCCAGTTTCTAAGTATAGGTAATACTTTGTGAATTAAAAGGGTAATTTTTGCTTTATTATTTTTGTTTTATAAAATACCAAAATTCATCATGAATGTCTTTACATTACTTGTGGTATCTAGCTATAAACTATTATTGAAATCACTATGCCACTCTTTAAGACATGTATTGTTTTAAAAGTAAATATTTATTGAGAGATATAACTGTTGAAAATCTTATAAAGATACCCTCAAAGGTCATTTAAAAAGTTATATATACTCCAGAGAACTTTGCAGTGATGGGCAGGCAGTATTTTAATTGTGACCAGGAAATATTTTTTGCAGTGTGTTTTTACAGACCATTTTAAAGCCTATGATAGGTTTCAAAGGAACTCTGAGTTTTACAGATGGGAGATCATGAGGTGTTGTAGTTGTATTTTACCAGAGTAATTTCCATATCAGCTCAAAATTTTATTCCCAGTTTATGAAATGCCCAGGGGCACTGTATTACGTTCTGGCTTATAAAAATGTGACTTTATTATATATATAGGGTTTATACCCCACCCTTCGTACATTTGGTCAGTCAGTCAGTGCCCACTTTTCAGTTTTGTTTGATACCAGAGCCCCATAAGAGGCTGATTACCTGACCAGCTTAGGGGCACCCTTGTCTTCCTGTGCAGAGCCAGGCGGGGTTCTCAGACTTGCTATCCCTGGATCAGGCCCCTGACGTTCAGCACAGTCAGTTGTTCATCTATTCCTGGACTGTAGGTAATGAAGTTACCTTTGTATGCCACTTTTTTCTTTTCTTTTTTGCCATTTTAATTTCTTATTGACTGACCCATTACAATATTTATTTCTTATGTTGTACTTTTTATAGATAGCATGTGTTCATTGTATGTTTGGCAATTTGGTTTATTTTTCTGCTGATGAATATAAAATGACTACTTGAGGATTTGTTTTTAGGTTATCAAAAGAAATTTCTTCACTATAATATTTCGTTGGTTTGACAAAAGTAAGCAAAGCTCATTTTACGCACAGATGTATTTTAATTCAGCAGCTGCCTTCTTACACAATTTTTTTTTTTTTTTTTACATATTTTGCCTAGATAAGAAATCCAAATGCAAAATGCGGCACAGAGGATTATCACATGTCTTTATGGCACTCTCTGAAGGAATGAGGAATGATTATACTCATTCATTTGTGGCTCTTCTCTAATTCTGACAGTCATTATTCAGTACATTTCAATAATAGGGCTTTAGGACATAGTTTGCGTTATGTTTAACTGGTTTGAAGGCCAGTGAGCAGAAGAAAAATCATTCAGTATAAGTAAAGACTAAACATTTTAGTGTGACTCTTGTTAAGTTGTAAAATGAATCAGAGAGCACCCCCTTCTACCCCAACACTGAGATAGGTCACAGCTGGAAACAAGTTTCGCTGTGACGTGTCTTTCACCTCCCTGGGAGGTGGTGCCGCATGTGAAAAACACGGGATGCTCAGCCAGAATGGTGCTGCTGTCTTGGTCAGGTGTACCAAGTCCTGAGCCCCTGTGAAGTTCGCAGTGAGAAAGGAACTGGCAAGAAGTAATGACAGACATCTGTGTTTGGAAGAGATGCCCCTGTTCTGCATTTGATGTTCTTGTTATGACTACATCAGGGCTCATCTCAGCTGTTCTAAGATACTCTCTTATTTAGAGACACCATCTACTCTTCTTGATGCCTGTATCTTCCCTTCGCGTTTTGCACAAAGTGTGCATTATTTCAAAGGAATTAATAGGTGTCCTTTTTAACAGTGTTTTTGATTTTAAAGCAAACATGATAAAGATCTCAATCCAAGAATGTGAAAGTTTAACAGAGTGATGAAGAGATGTATTTTACAACCATGCAAAGAATATCTTCCATTTTTCTTTTGTGTTCCCCATGACATTCAAGTCATATGAAATGTCATTGCTTATGGGAATATTCATATGCATTCTCTTCTTTTAGGTAACAGTTGAACAGGCAGGATTGTATAGCTTTTTTGCTGCAAGTGATGTAGCTTTCTTTGGCTGTTGGTATATGTTTTTTATGATGCTTTGGTATCAAAGGCTGATTGGGGAGCAGGGTAATAGAAGCAGACACCTACTTATTGACTTTCACATGATACTGGTTTAGTGCCTGATGCATCCCAAGACTTATCCAGAAAGTGGACTAATATGAGACCACCGAGAAGTATCTTGTATCTCATGTCACAGAGGCTGCTCATAGTAGGACCATGTTTTTTTT
The DNA here is from genome assembly GCA_028571685.1 of Heterohyrax brucei. Classification (NCBI taxonomy): domain Eukaryota; kingdom Metazoa; phylum Chordata; class Mammalia; order Hyracoidea; family Procaviidae; genus Heterohyrax; species Heterohyrax brucei. The sequence continues at coordinate 88,084,439 of CM053152.1, forward strand.
TTTTAAGTAACTTTAAATCAGTTGACTGATATAAACTAAAAACTTTATTTTAAGTGTCATTTTTATGTGTATGAATTACTACCTACGTGGTAACCTTCTATGGTTTTCAGTTTGCCATAGTGGGAGAACTTTTGAGTTCTTCCTGCATGGGCAGAACTATGAGTGTCCTGATGGGAAAAGAAGGGGAAAATTCATGGTACTTTACATTGAAGAGGTTATAATGAACTCTGTATGTTTACTTTTTTCTTAACTATATAATGAATGTATCTTTTCTTAGCTTTCACTCCACTGAACAGTATAAGAAGATCCAAGTTTTGATAAGTCCCCACATAACACGTTGATTAAATGGGGAAATGTTGGCAGCAACTTAAGTCATTTTTGCAAATGATGTTTAATGGTAAGAGAAAATTCTTGATGTTATTATCTGGATACTTTAAATTTATATAAAACAAACAAAACAAAAAACAAAGAAAAAACTCTGGCATGTAACACACACTCAGTTAAAAAAAAAAATATTAGAAGAAAATAGACCCAAATATCACCACTGATTGTCTTTTGATCATGGGTTACTTATTAACAATTTCAGTTTTTTTCTTTATGCCTTTTTGAGTACTCTATAATGAGAATGTTATATTTTTAATGATATAGTCATCTGTGGTAGGCACTTGGTAAGTGGGAACTATTAGTACTGTCATTAACCTATAAATTCTGTCTATAAAACCAAAAGCTGTGTTTGCATGTCCCCTGTTTTTATTGTTATTAGCAGTGTTCTTGGTTTGGTCAATTCACTGTAATTACTGCACTACACCTATTTCTAGGATCTTTTATACCTAGTCCCAAAGCTAGCTCTGAACTTTATTGATAGGAAAGTTGGCCAATTTTTCCAGCTATGATCAGCAGTTAATTGGTCTAATATTTTGATGGAGAGGAGGTGCAGAGAGTTGATGCTTTGAATAGAGGCTTTACTAATTTGGAGCCCAGGCTGCAAGGTAATTACCTCCAGAATTCAGAAAAATAATTTTGAAGAGGAGATTCACTGCTAAAAGATAAAAAAAAAAAAAAAAAATTCGGGAGAGAAAATATTTTCTTGAGAGGCAATTTCTTTATCCCCTAGTATAAAATTTTAAAGAACGTAGAATTTCGTGATATTGCTTGGAAAACTGCTGTTTTTTATTTCATGTGAGAGAGCCCGGTTTAATGATACTGTTTTCTTTGTGCTGGTGTGCTTCTGTGCTCATTTTCTTATTTTTCCCTTATAATTTGTCAGTTTCTTGTATGTGGAACTTTTAGGTTAATTTGATACTTTATATTCTATTTTTTTTTAAATAGTTGATGGGAAGGACATTGATTTGCAGGCCAAGAATTGATGCTTATTACTTTAAATGACACTTGGATGATTGTAGGAAATTTTCTCTTTGGGGCAGTTGGGTTTTACTTTGGAAGGCGGAAAGCAACTGAAACAGATCTTCTCTCCCTTTAGCTTTATTAGAACTAGTAAAATGAAAATGGCAGGTCAGTAGTTTGGTTAAAGTGGTTTAGAAGCCTTTATGATTTTGACTTGGGGTATAAGATAGACAGATAGATAGAAATTAAAATATTCACCAAGGTCTATTAAATTCTTTGAGTTTTATAGATATTTCTTCTCAGCACATAAGTAAGTTCACTATTCAGTAGCATCAGATTGGCTCTGGACATTATCTTCCTCTTCCTTCCTCGAGACCACTGCCATGTACATGGGAGACAGGGCCGTGAAGGCCTGGGAAGCCTGCTAACTGACCGCAAGGTAGGGTTCTTCAGTACTGGTGTCGGCAGTCATGCACCTACATGGTCTCCTGCTCCTGGAGTTTAAAGTTTTTCACTTGAGCCCGGCCATCTGCCAGCTCAGCTTAGCTGGGTTCCTTTTATTCTCTTTGCTGCTATTGGGATTTTTCTCACAGTTTGCAGGTTTCCAGTCCTAGCCCTATTTTTGCACCGACTCCTCTGTTGCCTTTACTAACAGATGGATGGAAGAATCTAGTTGCTCGCTAGCACTTACTCTGTCCTGAGCTTTCACTGTATTTACCATCTCTACCCTTCGGGTACTTGGTGAGGGAGGCAGAAAGTTAAACACAGACCATAGCACAGGTTAAGGAGTTTTATGATAGAATTAAACCCAGTGTGTTCTGTCAGCCTGTGGATGGGAGGAGGACATCAGAATCAAAGGAGTTAGGAGACTTCTCAGAGGAAGCCATGCATCTGCTGAATCAGAGCCTGGTGAGGATGGGGTGGTTTGGGGGCTGTGTGCAGAGGTAGCAGCAGGCATGAGAACACTGAGCTGTGACCAGTGTGAGAAGAGGGAGCCGTGGCTGTGAGGGTGCCATGGCAGGGCATTCAGCTTCCACTGATGGAGACTGGCCCCTTTTCTCCGAACATGGCATAGTCATACAGAAGTTTATTTCCTTGATAAAAGGATTTTCAGGTAGGTGGTCCTGGCCAGGTAAAGCAGTTCCATATCATACCCATGGTATCAACTACTGTCTTTTTGTACCACCATTCCAGTCTTCTTTCCTGAAATATACCTGGTATTGCAAAATACTAGAGCTTTGGCCATTTCTTGTTAATTGCAGGCAAAAAGAGGTAAGAAAGATCCTGGACAAAGTGGGTCCCTTTGTGCTGATCCAGCTCTTTAACAAGCCTTTTCTGGAGTCCTACATAGTATATTTCATTGACCCAATTTTACTGGCTTACCCATGTATTGTCTGTAAGGGATGCTGGGAAGCATAGCTATTTATGACAGGAAGCTCTGTCTCCAGCTGGAAAATAATGATCTTGTTACCAGGCAAGGTGGATACTGGAGGGGGCAGCAGGCAATCCAGGACATAGAATACATTAAAGGAAATTAGCAGACTAATTGACATAGTGTTTTCTTTAAAATGAGAAAATATTTTGGAAACATGGCTAGTTATATTATTGGAAACTAGATGGATTGGAGGCAGGGTGACAAGGTCATCCAGGTGAAAGTGTGAGACTACTGTACTCAGAGTGGCCATTTCTTCCCTCTTTCCTGTTGCTGAAAGCCCTCTGGCACGGGGTACTGTGTCACTCCTTCATGCTACTCAAAGCCATCTGAGATTGGGTTCTACTAGTTCTTCTCGTCTTGGTATTGTTTGGGAGTTTGCATCAGTGGTTACTCCATCTTTTTCATTTTTCTTCTGCTCTTCTCGGCTGACTCCTTTTTGTAAGTTTGTAAACAGTGTCTAAGTCTGTTTCCTTTACAACGTCTTCCTTTGCTTTTTTCTACTCACTCACCTGAATCCTTCCAGCCACACCACTTGGAGAGACCAGGGAACTCCTGTCCACTTCTTCAATCCTCATCTACGGCTTAAGTCATGATTACCTCATCTGAGCCTGCAGTGCTTTCCTGGGATTCTGTTTACTGGATCAATGGTGATCTCTCAACTGGTGGGTATGGTGGCTCCTTCTGTTTCCTTGGTGTCACGTTACATTCAGCAGTGTAGATTCCCACTTATGGGAAACTGCCCTTGGCCTTGGTCAGCCACGCCTCACTTCTCTTAGTGCTCTTTAAGACATGTTTCACCCCAGAAGACATGGCCCTGGACTGTTAACCCAGAACTGCAACTATTCCCGAAGGCAACTCTTCAAAGAATAAACTGGACTATAAGACTTAAAATGATACTCGTGAAGGATATACTTCTTGGTTCCAGTAGATATATGAGACTAAATGGGTAACTTCTGTCCAGAAGGAAGATATCAAGGCAGAAGGGGATAGGTGCTAGCTGAATGGACACAGGAAATCCAGGGTGGGAAGAAGGAATGCGCAGTCACATTATATGGGTAACAACTAGGGTCATGCAACAATGTGTGTATAAATTTTAATGTGTGTATAAATTTTTGCATGAGAAATTGACTTGAGCTGTAAACTTGCACCTTAAGCATACAAAAAAGTTAAAAATAAGACATTTTACAGAAAGATTTACAGTGTAGCTTTATATATTTATTGATATATTATGATGAATACCAGGTATGCAATCAGGAAGGTCATGTAAGGGAGATGACAATCAGACCAAGTATCTGTATGCCAAAACTTTATGTATAATTCCATAAACAGCCCTGTAACACAGATACGACTTTTACCTGTTCCACAGAGGAAGATATTGAGAATCAGAGTAACTTCCCAGGAGCCCATGCTGACAAAAAGATGAGATATTTGAACTCATGTCTTTATAAATTCTCATACTCAAATGCTTTACTTCTCCAAGGTGAGCAAGGCAGTCAGATTTATTTTTCAAAAAGATCAATCTTGTGTTGATTTTGACATTATCTCTAGTCAAGTTATGTGTGAGGAAAAAGAAAATAGCCTTAAAGAGTATCTAAATCAGGAAGATACTGCCTATGGGTGTAAAATAGGATTTTTATTTAAGTTGACTTCAGATATGATGAAATCACTGAAGTCATAGTGGGAAGAAGAACCCTGGGGACACTGAAGGATTTTGAATTTTTCAACTGCTATAGAGTTCTCTTAGGATATCGCCTCCTGAGCCTTCATTAATATCAGCATTACCATAGTTAAGTGGATTGCCTTTTCAAAACTTATTCGTTATATCCATACACATGTACATACATCTGTATATTATGTGTGCATGTTTTTTTCTACAAAACTGTCATTCCGAATCGACGGCACCTGACAAGAACAACAATAGGACACAAATGAGGAAGGGATAGCTTTAAATTTGTAGCCTAGGCACTTAAGAGAGCCTGGGTCTAACGCTTCACAGCTTATATGAACTATCTTTAATTTTCATGCAATAGAAGTGTCCTTCCAGAGCCTACCTCAGGGAACCCTGTCTTTGGAAGCGTCCTAGAGAAGTCTGCATCTTTCCTCTCAGAAAAAGCTACCTAGTGGCATTCCCTGGTCCTGGAACACATATGCTAGGTGCATCTGCTATCTTTGCTGGGTGTTTTAGACATTAAAGACAGTTATTCATGAGCCACTGGCAACATGAGTAAGCTAACTAAATTTCATTCTAGGAGTCTGTGAAGACGTTTCTAGGAGTCTGTAGAACACCTGTGAGTAAATGACATAAGCACTTACCAAACTTGGTGTCCATTCTTGCTGGAACGCAGACTAGCACCAGGGCCTGTGGAGGGGACAGCTTCCCTCTCTTGAGCACATGTTGGTGATGACACTGCTCCAGGGGCAAAGGCTATTCCCACTCCTTACTAAAAAAACCAAACCAAACCCCATGCTGTCAAGTCAGTTCTGACTCATGGCAACCCTGGAGGTCAGAGGAGAACTGCTCCATAGAGTTTCCAAGGAGTGTCTGGCAGATTTGAACTGCTAACCTTTTGGTTAGCAGACATAGCTCTTAACTACTTTGCCACCAGGGTTTCTTCCTGTTCCTTAGGGAGCTGAAATTCCGGTATTCTGGAGATAGCCACTAAACTGGTTAGCAAATAACTGAGAAGATCATTTCAGTCAGTCAGACAAGGTTGAGGACAAAGGTCAGGGTAGAGGCAAGATGATTGTCAGAGAAAGCCCTTCTGAAGTTTGAGCAAAGACCTTGCCTGATCAAAGGAGCCATGTGCTCAGAGACAACTGAGTGGACAAGTCCAGGGCCCCGAACAGGCTTACCGCAAGAGTTCTGGGCCAGATGTAGGAGGGGTGCTGGAGGGTAGACAGGGTCAGATCTCGTGGGCTTAGTAAACTGCCTTAATTAAAGGCTTTGCATTTTATCTTCACAGAAAGCCCTGAAGAGGATCAGGCCGAGTTATACTTGGAAAAGATTACTTGGGCTGATTTATGCACAGTGAGCTGGGAAGGGGCAGATTATTGGAGTGATTTTGCTAGGGATGCTAGGGGCTGGGAACAGATGGAGATGGGGAGATGGCTGATTTGGGATGCTGGGGGAGCCTAAACAGGGCCTGCTGGTGAAGTAGGTTGTGCAGTTAGTGAGGGAGCAATTGAGCAATTCTGCAGAGTTTTGTCTAGAGCAATTAGGTGGGTGTTGGCCTCCTTCACTGAAAGGGGACAACTGGGACAGAGCAGGCTGGGGTAGAGGGCAAGACATTGCTTTCTTTTCTGAATATTTAATGTTGAACTGTCTAAGTGGTGGTAACAACTGACCATGTAGCTGCACATATAAATCTTGAGGTTACATGGATAAGAATGTTTCATTTTTCATTTATTTCTGAAAATAAGATTTGACTTTGCTTAGGATTATATCTTTAATTTTCCTGAGAAAGCTGACCTTAGTTTATCAAACTGTAGTAGATGGTCTTTTCTCTCATTGTTCACTAGCAGTGAAAAATGGATAGTGGTAAACCTTTAGATGGGATAGCTGAAACACTTAAGACAGCTTGCAGATTTAAGTGACTGCATCCCCCTCACAATATGGACAGAATTGTTACAGCTGATTTTTTGCAGACATGACCCAGTTCCATTTTTGTCTAAGCTCCTTTATCACTGGGTCTGGAAAAGTGGAATGATGTGGGTGTGAGGACATCTGCAACTCCCTCTTTTCTTCTGCTTGTCCACTCTGCTGAGAGCCTGCTGCAGCAGTGTGGAGTAGGGGTCTTTGAGACTCAATACCAAAACTACAAGGAGCCCTGGTAGTGCAATGCTTCAGTGCTCAGCTGCTAACTGAAAGATGGCTGGTTCAAACCCAGCAACTGCTTCATGGGAAGAAAATGTGGCATTCTGCTTCCATAAAGATTACATTGTTAGAACACTATGGGACAGTATAATTATATGTTATATGTAATATATACATATATAGTACACATTTTGTAGCAGTTTGCAGGAATTTTACCTTTCAAATTAGTTGTATCTTTTCTTTAAATATGTATAGCCTTCTTTGTATGTTACAGCTTTTCAAGATTAGATGGTGTAATAGTCATGATATAAATCTAATAATATATTTTCATTTTAAGGAATAGACCAATATAGAGTCACATACAGATTTCTGCAGTATAGTTCTTCCAATGATGATATGCAAAAATATTTAATATTATATGTGGTGGAATTATATGTATCAGTTCTGGTCAGGTACTGATGTGGTACATGTTATTGTTAGAATAAAACAATTAAAGTTAGCTGTCAGTCAAATTTTGTTTCTGTTAGGATGCTATGCATAATGTAAGTTGTTTGAAATTTTTGTCTTTTAATGCTAAAAATTTTGGTATTCATGTTTGTTGAATGAAGTACTGATGCTTTTAAAAAAACCTTTTTTGACTATGTATCTAAAAAACTAATTTTTAGGAAAGTCATTACTTTTTAAAGGATGTAGATGGCTAAGTATATGAAGAAAATGTGAAAACAGGAAAAATGGTGTATGAATGGAACCAACTGCATTCTTTTATCTCAGTCTTAAAGCTTTTTGTTCCACAATGGAGAAAATGCCCAGGCTTAAAGGGTCAGGTGCACCTGACTAAGATGTGTCTTATTAAAGCACATGTGCTTGTGGTAGTGTTGGAGGAAGAGTCTGTCTCACAGTGTTATGGCATTCCACTAGATTTATGTTTTTAAGCTTACTTGTTGCCAAAATCAAATATAAAACTCTGTCCTCACAAGTGCATTTTTAGGCTAATTAATTAAGCAGACACTTTTCCTTTCCATGAGTGTGTACTATCCTGAGTGAACTTGGAACAAGTAACATAGCCAGGGAAGGTGCTACTCTATCTAAAGTTTTTGCGTTTAAGATGTTAAAGTCAGTTAGTATTTCACTACATGTTGTTTCCTAGAAACTTTATGGTTTCTAAAGTTTTAATTTTATTCTCTTTGCTTGTACTTTTCATATATTGACTGTCTTTGTATCTTTGTGATGATTTCTCAAAGCACTATCTTACTTTAAGTTGTTGTTGATAATGGCCACCAATTATAGAATTCTAAAGTCCCATGAAAATTTTTGTTGATTGAAGGAAGGTTTTGTATTTCTTTTTTAACATCTGTCACTACATTAGCATTGCCGAGAAGTGGCTACTTAATATTTTATGGGCGGTTTTACTCACTAGCCCAGGTGTTTGCTTCATTTTTCACCAGAATGGCCTAGGAAAGGAGGAACATCTGAATTTCCTAATTCCCTGGATCATTGCTTTCTAATGTTGCTGTTCTCTTGTGGTAGCTTGGTTCTCCTGTGACTGATGGTGTTATGTTTTCATCCTTATCAGTCACAGAAATTGTGCCTTCCCTCATCGTTGATGACTGTTGTTGATGTGTTTCTGACCGTATCTGAATGCTCACACAGGGATATTCCATCCTCTCCACCTCCTTCTTAATCTGTAAGATATATTCTCCCATTTCTGTTGCTTCAGTCGACCTGCTACTCCAAGTATACAGTTTGTTAGGATAGGAACCTATTTAGACCCTATTTAAAAAATGCTAATTACATACAAAACAGTAGGTCAAGGGCTTGAACAATCCATGACAAGGGAGTATCTTACACATGGTGCCACGCACCAGTTGTATCCACTCAAGAAACTCAGCATAGACTTACGGACTTGCGACCACTGAAGCTTTTGACTGTTTTACTGTTTCAAATCTATTTGTGCTTTTATGCCACTGAGATCTTCTTTGTCTTTTTAATGTTTGCATTCTAACGTAAACACTTTGAAAGCTCCTTCTAGAAGATTTATAGCCTAATTGTTTTCACCTTGGTGATAAGGTATGCAGTTTTTTATTTTTATTTTTTATTCAGGTGCTTTGTTTTATCTTATTAAAGGCTGCTTTGCTTTATCTATTTTAATTCAAAATAATAGGCATCATGTCCTAATATAGATATTAACCTTATGAGTAGTTTTATCCCCCATAATTTACTATCACTATTGGGATTCCATGCTTAGACAGGAATGTATATGTTGTGATGTCTGGCGTAAATTAGATTGTTTCAAGTATTTTTTTCTCATTTGAAAAATGTATGCCTTCTTTTAATGCTTTTATTTGTCATTTTGCCTATTTCACAATGACCTGTGTCTTTTGAAGCTTGGTTATCTAGAAGTTATTAAACTATTTTTAAGTGATTTCTAATTTCTACATTTATGTTTCATGTGTGTGTAATTTCACCATTATTGAGCACTTTTTCTATTAAGTTAGACTTATTAAGATTAAGGAAAATAAAGCAGAAAGTTTTTTTTTTTCTTTTTTTTTTTTTTAAACTGGCTATTTGAAGTGCACAAGGAAGCACATTACAAGTTTTGAATAAAATAAGTAGGATAATTTCTTGTGGATTTAATGTACTCATACTTTTATGTACCATTCTCATAGATATAAATGAGAGTTAATTATACATTTGGCTTTTGTTGTTAATATATTTAAGAGATGATATCATTGGGACCATCTGTAGTAGTGGAGAAAATAAGTGCCATCACAGTTTCAAAATTAAGAAAGTAGCTACTTGTAGACAAGTTCCACCAGGAAAACAGAACTAGTAGGCTGAAGATGGATGGATGGATGGTGTATAGATGGGTAACAGATTGATTATCAGGAACTATGTTACATGATTGTTGGGGCTGACTAGACAAGTCCAGGGTCTGAAAGACCAGGTGAACTCTAACATAGGAATGTCTCTACAGGCAGTATGTCTTCACTGGGACACCTCAGCTCTGATCTTAAGGCCTTTAGCTGGGTGATTACAGAGGGTTATCTCATTTACTTAAAACTCACTTGATTATAAATATTAATCACACCTACATAGTAGCTTTACAGTGACACCTAGGTTAGAGTTTAAAGGGACTATACATAGCCTAGGCAAGCTGACGCATAAAACTGATCATCACACATAGGAAAACATTGCAGATTGTTGAAAAGTGTAAGTGTCACATTGTAAACATCTAGAAACTTTATGTGTTTATATGTATGTGTGTGTGAACATATTTCAGTATGGAAAGGTCACATTTATGAAACCTGTGTTAAGGTATTATGGAATTTAGTAATAAATTTGTCATTAAAAGAGATAGAATAGATTACATCAAGGATAGTGGTGATATTTTGTTATGGATATCATGTGTGGTTAAGAAAAAAAATATTAATAAAATATGCAAGTTAGGAAAGGGATTTGAGGAATAAAGTAGAGAATTTTGTTTTGGGACAAGTTAAGCTTTGTGTGAAAGTGTAATATTCAACAGGTGACCCCCAAACCTAGCATATTGGAATGGTGGTGATTTTCAGCTCTAGATCAGACTTGTTTGAGAATGTGTGATAGGAAATTGAAGTTACAAGACTTCGATAAGACCCTCCCCCCACCCCCAATTTCTTGAGCATAGCTTTTAGGACACTGTGCTCGCTTGGTCTTTTTCGTAGCTTACCTGTCACTAGTCTTCATGATCCTTGTTTCTAGTGTTTGCCACTGGAGGTCTGAGGGCTGAGTCCTTGGCCTTGTTTGCATTGATGCCATCCTCTTGGTAATATCAGTGTTGTGACTGTAAGTAGTATGTGTACGCCAACAATACTCATGTTTCTATCTCTAGCTTAAACCTTCTGACCTCCAGACTTGTGTTTCCATCTTTTCAATGGGTAGCTCCACTTAGATACTTAATGCCAAGCCAAGTGCCGTCGAGTCGGATCTGACTCATGGCGACCCTAGGGGCCAGGGTAGATACTTAATAGACAGCCCAAATTTAACTTATCTAAAACCAAGTAACTCATTTCCACCTCCAGCCTTCCCCACTCAGCTCCTTCCTAACTGGCTTCTCTTAAAGATTTGCTTTCACGTAGTGGAAGCTTATGCTTGTGTTCACACAGGCCAGAACTGTGGAATCATCCTGAACCTCTCCCTGTCTCTCTCAGATGCAAAACAGATCCAATGGCTGATCCCATTTTACTACTTCCATTCCAACAGTGTCCCTCAAACGTACCACTCTGTCTTCTGAATTACTGCAAGAGCCTCTTAATGGTCCCTCCTGCTCCTCCCTTGTCCTAATCATCCCTCCCACTCCTCTGTTGTCTCCGGACAGTCTTTCCTCAGCACAGGAAACACTGATACCAGAAGCCAGAACACATGGCTCTGTGCTCAGAGCCCTTTCCTCATGCCTCCTTGCTGTCTGAGCAATGATAGAGTGGGCTTTAGTGTCACTTCTCAGACTATAGTATCTTCCTGTTGCCTCTTGTACCACACCTGTGCTACCAGCTCGGTCATACCAGCTACCTTGCAAGGCCTACCCCTCCTTTAATACCTGCTTTGCCTGTTACCTCTGTCTGAATCTTTCTTAATGCCAGCTTTTCCCGCACCATAATATGCTAGAAGCCAGCTCTTACCAGGTGAGCCACTTGTTAGCTTTCATGGGTGGCCGTCATTTTGGTAGCTTGAAATTGGCTGAGCTGCAAGCATTTACATCATGAAAACTAGCAAACTTTTGCACATCAGTTCTCCACTCTGCCCTCATCCTTAAGCAGTTGGTTACCTTGTCCTACTACTTGTAATAGTTGCTGTTCAGCTGTTGGCTTGCAGCTTTCTCTTTGTAGACAAATGTATCCTGACTATTTTGTCTAAAATCGGAGGCTCTCCCAAGCCCCTTCACTGTGCTCTATTTTTCTCATACCACCTATCACCCTTGTATTACTGTATATAATTCTGTAAGTTAATGTATTTCTGTTTTTAACCTATTGTCTGAAACCCCTCCCCCTACCCTACCTACAATAGAGCCCGGCTACTTTGAAAGCTTTCAAGGAAAAAATTAATTGAAAGACCAGAGCTAATGATATTAGTTTTAGAATCATTTCACAGTGTCTATGATAGGTATTAGAAGAGAAAAAAAGATTCTTTAAAAAGCAACACTGACATATTTGAATGGTGTATGTATATTTTTACAAATTCAGTGATGAAACTCACTGAAGAAAAAGAAATGTTTATATAGAACATTTTCTGTGTTACACTTAGATTCAAGTATCCAGCACCGATGCTACCTAATGCTGACTCTTCCTAGCTCTTAAAAATCTCAGATTCATTAGAAACTGGCAATTCTTCACATTATCTCACAAGTCGGTTTGCATTCTTAGTAAAGTTGCATTTTTGAAATTGTGAAATTTCCCCCCCCCCGTTTATGATGGCAGTTTACTCTCTGGGCAACAGTTATGTAGCATATGTTTTGGGGGAAATTCGATTTTATTTCCCATTGCTAATCATTCCTGTTTTTTATCTCTTTAGTCTCAATGTTGTTTTCATTCAGACATTGATGCATTAATGAATCTTAGGAGTCATTTAAGGTTTTTCTTCTTATCATTTACTAAACTTTAAGATCCTTAAGACCCTAGATTTCCATGCCCCTTTTTGAATTGCTTGTATGTACCACCTAGCAGGTGAGTTAGAAATGACAACTCCTAATAAAAGTATCCTGGATTGAATTCAATAGCCAGTTTCCTTTTCTTTTGGTATTTACCCATAAATTTCCATACTGTTTGAGACTCCATCATAATATTGTTACTTGTTCTTTTTCATATTTGAAATAAATTTATTGTGTATTTGCTTGTGTAAAAAATGTAAGGTTTCTAAACTTAAAATTTTCATTCACTAATACATTTAAATCATTCCTATGATGTTCTTTGACACTAAGAATATTGTGCATATTGATGCTTTCACAGCTCTTATTTCTGTACTTGTATTTGAAGAGGGTTCCTCTGTAGGTCATCAGTATATCTTTGAGAAACATTGGCCTGTTTTTCAACCCTGAAGTTTTTCCTAGTGGGTTTTCTTTAGTGTGTTTATTTCCATTTACTTTGACCTCTGAAGTAAGCTGTTTAGACAATTTTTTCCTCATAATATTGTTCTTTTATCACATACCTATGCTAACTAATGCTAACTCTTCCTGGGTTTTGTAGATGTAAGTATGCTTCTCCTGTCTATTGAAGGAGCTTTGATCACAAACCCACTGCCTTCGAGTCGATTCTAATTTATAGCAACCCTGTAGGACAGAGTAGAACTCCATAGAATTTTCAAGGAGTGCCTGGCAGACCTGAACTGCTGGCCTTTTGTTTAGCAGATGTAGCGCTTAACTACTTCAGCACTAGAGTATACCCAAAAAACTAAACCCAGCATGTAAAACCAAACCAAACCCCATGTCAAGTCTAGTCCAACTCAGAGCAACCCTAGAGGTCATAGTGGAACTGCCCCATAGAGTTTCCAAGAAGTGCCTATTGGATTTGAACTGCTAACCTTTTTGGTTAGCAGACATAGCACTTAACCACTACACCACCAGGTTTTCCAGCCCAGGGTATAGTGAAATTTAGATAATAGTCTGATGATGCCTGAGCAGACCAGATTTGTGTGGTTTACATTTTCATTGTTTTGTGGTGTTTTCTGTTCATTCTTACTTTTTGAGTGCTTCCTGAGTTTATCTTCAGTGGAAATTAATCCTGATTAAGTAGACCAGGTTTGTGTGGTTTACATTTTCATTGTTTTTGTGGTGTTTTTTCTTTATTCTTACTTTTTTGAGTACTTCCTACCTTTATCTTCATTGGAAATTAATCCTCGGTTAAAATAAGCAAAAGACCTATATAAATAAATATAAAACATGAAGTTAAAGATTCCTGTAGTTTTAGGTTGTTTTAACTTAATTAACCATATCAAGATGTTAGGTGCTATCAATCTGTTTCAATTTATACTGGCCCCATGTCACAGAGGAGAACTGTCCTACGGAGTTTCCTAGACTATAATCTCTCCAGGAACAGATAGATGGTCAGGTCTTGTTCCAGTTCCAGTAGGTTTCAACTTTTTACCTTTCAGTTATCAGCTGCGTGCTTAGCCACTGTGCCACCAGGGCTCCTTCAGGTCAGGGTAACAGGAGGTTAGAAATGAAAATGGTACAGATTTTCACTTTAAGATTAAGCTGATGATCGTAATTTCCAACAGAGATGTACATTCCCTGAGAACACAAGGAGCAAAAGTATGCTCTACTTATCTGTCTTTACATTTTTATTTCTTTAAAAATAGTGATTGAAAGTGTCTTACAGATGATAACCAAACTGGTGAGAGAATTCTGTTTTCCACTTGTTTCAGATGCATGTAAGTGGAAAAAAAAAAAAAAGATTTTATTTAATACTATGACTTATTCATACTCTCTTTGACTCTCTACCTACACTGGAGGGAATGAGATTTACCTGGAGGAATCCAGAATTGTGCTCAGATTTTTTTCTTCTTTTTCCATTGCCTACATCAGACTAGATAGCTTAATAAATATTTATTGAATTTATGAATGAGTGTACATATCTGACCAGGTAACTCTGACTTTTCCCTGTGTGTTTATTTATGTTACCTAATATAGTTGTAGGAGACCCTGGTGGTATAGTAATTAATTGCTATGGCTGCTAGCCAAAAGGTTGACAGTTCAAATCCACCAGGCACTCTTTGAAATTGCTATGGGGCAGTTTACTGTGTCTTCATAGGATTGCTATAAGTTGGAATCAACTCAATGGCAGTGGGGTTTTTTATTGTTCAGTATAACCGCATAATAGAAACCCTGGTGGTGTAGTGGTTAAAAAGTATGGCTGCTAACCAAAAGGCTGGCAGTTTGAATCTACCAAGCACACCTTGGAAGTTCTGTGGGGCAGTACTAGTCTATCTTATAGGGGCTCTGTGGGTTGGATTCAGTTCAAAAACAGGTTTTATAGTTGCATTTGGTTGGTGTGGGTTGAAAAGGACTTGATGGCACCAAAGAACTAGGACATATATAATGGACTCAGTAAACTGCCTGGAGGGAAATAGTCATTTCATACTTGACCATTAGTTAAATATATAATTTAACTCAAACATTAAATATGTTTTAGAAAAAGATTTTTGGGATACAACTTCTTCTCTCTTTGCCCTGGAAGTCTCCAGTTTTCTTTATTATCCAGATGGTGCCATTCTTCCCCTGCCCCTTTCCGTGCAGCTAGATTCTACTGATTGCTCTGGTGCCCACTGCTCATATGCCATCCCAAGTTTCACATCTGGGCCTGGTGCCCTCTAGCACCAGCACACCCTGATCATAGCATGCTCCTGTCTACTTTGAAACTGAGTCTCCCTCTAAATTCAATGTTTTTTAAGGCATAATGATATCTCATTCTTTTTTGTATAATCTATACTCAATCCATTAACACAAGCAAATACCTGTGATGAGTGACTTAGTTTGAATGATATGCCAAGTGCCGTTTGAATGATATAATGAATATTTATGTGAATTTTTTGGAGTAGTATGTTAAATTACTACATTTATTAGGTGTATTATCCAAAAGGATGTGTGTATATTTCAGTGCCAGTTATCTTTTATAAAACATATTGAGAACGCAATCTAACAAAATTTTTTTTGCCTCAATTTGAGCGGTTATACAGAATCAGAATCATGTATTTAGAATCATCAAAATGAGAAGTGATGTGAGAAAGAGAGACAGAAATGCTTTTAAGGTTCTTATTCAGAAGACATCTGATGAAGAGGGGTGCTTGGCCCCAGTTGGAAAGTTGGTCCATAAGGGACAGATCTGCTTCCAGTGACCCTGCACATCTGCCCTAAATACACTGAAGGGGGACAAGACTCAGGAGACTTAGGGCACATCAGCAGCAGCTTGTGATTGAAAAGCAAGTTTGCAAATGAAATTCCAAAAAGAAGGAAAGCCAAGTGATGCTGATTGATGAGTCTGGAGGAAAGCATGTGGCTCAGGCCATCTGTGACCCACATACAAGGAACAGGACATGTGGCTCCCTCCCAGGTACCAAGGCTCAGCGGCCTCAGAAAACAGAGGAGCTCCCTGAGACAAAGGACATAGCCTTAGCTATTTTTAGTCTACCTTAAATCTGTTAAATGTACATAAGATTTCTTATAACTCAGAGGAACTTAGGAGCTGTGGAATGACGATGTTGCTCAAGTTCTACTCCTGAGTTCTTGGGGCTGGAATGTTGTGGGCGTAGTGAGCAGACAGTCTTCTAAGGAAAGAGGTATCTTGTACCCTGAACCACTAGCAAGGAAATAACAAAAACATTTCTACAACTTTTAAATTTGGTAAAGTATTAAAAAATATTTTCATCAAAAAATAAGGGGATAAAGAAGGCTTCAGAAGACATTTTTGGTTTAAGTCTTAAATGAAATTGGTGTATGTTTTGCTGTGTATGTTTTCAACAGAAACAAAAGCAATATAATAAATTATTAAAAATTAAGGGTGTGATTTTTTTAAACACTTGGTCATACTAAGTATTACTGATATGCCTAGCCATCTGAATATGAAGAATACTTTGTATCAATTCAATTTCTTTTTTTAAATTGTTCTTTCGGTGGAAGCTTACAGCTCAAGTTAATTTGTCATACAAAAATTTATGCACATGTTATGTGACACTAGCTGTTATCCTTATAAAGTGAAAGTATGTCCCCCCCGTTCCGCCCTGGATTTCCCTTGTCCATCCAGCCAGCTCTCATCCCTTCCTGCTTCTCATCCTGTCTCTGGACAAGAGACAACAGTTGGTCTCATGTATCTCCTTGAACTAAAAAGTACTCTTTAAGAGTATTATAACAAAGTTCACATCTTTCTTAGTATTTTTTTCCTCTGGCACTTAAAAACTCAGAAAATTGTGGAAGTTCATAAATTTACTGTGTATGAGTCATTTCAGGACCAAAGGGGAAAAAATGTAACTAGAAATCTGAGTAAATCCTGAAGTACTTGAAGATACTAGACAGTGCAGTGCAGTATTACAAGGAAGATGTTGAGGTTAAGCAAAACAGCATGAATTAATTCTTCTAGGAGATTTTATCTTGAATGAAGAGCCCTTTTGTAAGTATATTGGGGAAGTAAGTAACACCAGAGAAGTGGCAAATCCATTAATAAGTGAGGAGGAAGATCAAGCTAATGAAATTAATTTTAGAGTGGCTGCACTACCAAACTGATTTTTAATTGGTTATTAATACAGAAAAAAAATCAACAAACTTGAAAATGAAGTCCCAGATAGGCAGAGTAAATAGTAAATATAGCTGCTCGAAATCTTAGTAAAATAATTTCTTGAAAATTTGAATAAATACACATCAGCCCGGCTGGCTTGTATGCAACTTATGATGTAGAGGAAATTATCTGATGAACTTCATGAATCACTAGAAATAATATTTCAGAGATGAATTGGAGGAGCAAAAGTGAATGTTTAAAATAAACTTGATCCTTACAGTCTTACAAATCTCAGAAACATAAGGATATAAGTACAGAATCCTGATCTTTACAAATTTTTATGTATGTAATATACGTAAATAAATATTATTTATTTTATACATTGTGTAACATATAGTAAATATATAAATATAAATATATACATATACGTATATATACATATGCACACACACGTATATATAAACAGTAAAAACAAACCCATTGCCCTTGAGTTGATTCCAACCGGTAGCGTAACCCTTTAGGACAGAATAGGGCTGCCACATAGGTTTTCCAAGGCTGTATAATCTTTACAGAAGCAAACTGCCACATTTTCCTTGCGGGTTCGAAATGCTAGCCTTTCTTTTCGCAGCCAAGCGTTCAACCACTGCAGCTGTCAGGGCTCTTGTATATATACAAAGATTTTGATTTTTTATATACATAATAAGTATTATAATAAGTACTATATCAACAGAAGCAAACACCTTTTTGTCGAGTTGATACCAATTCATTGTAACTCTATAGGACAGAGTAGAACTGCTCTGTGGAGTTTTCAGGGAGTACCTGGTGGATTCAAACTGCCGACTTGTTCAGCAGTCATATCTGTATGTGTATATATGCATCACACACACACATACATATATACGTGTATATGTGTGATTTTAGCAGTTTAACACTAGTTTGGGATGCATGATATTAGTAAGCTCTTCTTTACAAACTCTGAATTTAGGCAGTAGTTAAATCATTTTACAGGATCCTCAGAAATTTTGCTTTAGGTATTGAATACCTAAAGTGAATACAAAAATAATTTTTGTCTTTCAAACAGTTTTTATGTAGTTTTTCTGTTTGTGCCATTGGCATTTTCTAGTCACAGTATACTCGGGGTGCTCAACTAGAAGCTGATTTGTCAGTATCCAGACTTTATGAGCTAAATAACCTTTACCTTTTCTTTTATAATAGAGTTTAACTCTCATTTGTATTTAATTTCCTACATTGTTTACTGTGTAAGCATAAACAGAAGGCAACATTTCTCTGCAGAGTCAAAAAGCAAAAGCAGTGAGCAAGGGCCATTCATATGGGGCAAGGTACAACTGAGATGAGCTCTTCAAAGTGGTTTGTCATTGTGTCTCCTCGCTTCCAGCTATCAGTTTCTACTTGTTCGTCTCTGTAGGCTTCACTTTTAAAGTACTTAACTTTTGTTCTAAGACCAGTTTCCATTTCAACATTCTGTGATCCTTACATCCGAACTTTAATTCACAAGCCCATTGCTTATTAGACTACTGGTTTTTGTAACTTCTAAGAAGAAAAACTATTGATGTTCCTTTTTTTTTTAACTCAAAATACTGTTACTTCTTTTTTAGTCTCTTCTATCTGAACAGTTATGGAGAAGAACCTGCTAGGGAAAATACCCTTTCCTTGTATTATTAAAGCAGCTTTGCCATATGGTTAATGAAGGAGAAAGTTTACAGCATGTACTGTATATGTCACCTGTCAGCAAATTGCACTATGTGACCGTATTTTTTTTCCAGTCATTGAAAGGATTCTCTCTGTCTTAGACTTCTTCATTTCAAGGAAAAAAATGTTTTTCCTGCATTTAAAAGGAATCATATGTATTCTGTGACATTTAAACTCCCACCATACAGAAGTTTGTTTTTATTTTTCTCTTTTATTAGGAATCTTTTTTCCAAGTTATACTCTACTCACCACCATTTATGTTTTTTTTTGGTGGCATAGTGGTTAAGAACTCTGCTGCAAATCAAAGGGTCAGCAGTTGAAATGTATCAGCCACTCCTTGGAAAACCTGTGGGAGGGTTGTGCACAATCCCTGAAGGCAAGGAACTCTTTTTTGTTTTGGCTTTGGTGTGTTATTTACTGACTTTTTTTTCTCTCAGGCTTTTGATAAAGAAATTTCAATTTAGAGGTACTATGTCTTTTCCTAAATATAAATTAATTTCTTTCTTAAAAATGATTTGGCTAAAAATTTTTTTTGTAGCAGGATGTACGTGAGCTCATACAGGATTTGTTTTCACAGAAATAAGCTGTTTTGTAGACTTGTTTCATTTGGAAAGACATAAAGAGAGCTTGTAGTGATCTGAATTGCAAACAGTCTAGAAGAATTGACCAGTGGATTTGCGTGGTGCGTATCGGCTGTTTTTCAAATACTAAGGAAGTTTATTATTGATTGGAGGTAAAGACAATACAACCATTTGCAAGTGATATCTAATTGTGACCACAGCAGTATATTGACAGGGAACTGCCAGAAATTCAAGCCAGATTCCAAATCAGGGATATTATTGCTGATGTCAGATTGATCTTGGCTGAAAGCAGAGAATACCAGAAAGATGTTTACATACGTTTTACTGACTATGCAAAAGTGTTTGACTGTGGATCATAACAACAAATTGTTGGTAATGTTGTGATCGGTGGGAATTCTAGAGCATGTATTGCACTCACTGAGGAACCTGCACATAGACCAGGAGGCAGTTGGTCTAACAGAAGAAGGGAGTACTGCGTGGTTACGGTGAGGAAAGGTGTGCATCAGGCTGTGTCTGCTCAGCATACCTATTCCATCTATATAGTGAGCAAATAATCTGAGAAGCTAGATTGTATCAAGAAGAACAGAGCATCGGGATTGAAGGAAGACTCTTTAACAGCATGCATTATGCAGATGACACAGCCTTGCATGCTAGGCGTGAAGAGGACTTGAAGCACTTGGACGAAGTTCAAAGACCACATCATTCAGTATGGATTACACTGCAACATCATGCAAACAAAAATTTCTCACAACTGGACCAATAAGCGGTATCATGATAAACAGAGAAGATATTAAAGTTGTCGAGGATTTCATTTTACTTGGATCTACAACCAACATCCATGGATGTAGCAGGCAAGAAATCAAAAGATGCTTTGCATTGGACAAATGTGCTGCCAAGAACCTCTTTAAAGTGTTGAAAAGCAAAAATAATCACCTTGAAGAATAAGGTTCCTCTGATCAAGGCATGATATTTTCAGACACCTCATAGGTGCACAAAAGTGGGACAGTGGATCAGGAAGGCTGAAGAAGTGACACCTTCAAATTGTGATGTTGGCAAAGACTTTTGACTACACCATGGACTGTCAGAAGAGTGAACAAATCTGTCTTGGAAGAAGTACAGCCAGAATTCTCTTTGAAGCAAGGGTGACAAGACTACATTTGACATACTTTAGATTGTTATCAGGGCTATCAATCCTTAGGGAAGGACACTGTGCTTGCTAAAGTAGAAGGTCAGCCAAAAAGAAGATTCTCAATGAGGTGGATTGACACAGAGGCTGCAATGAAAGTCTCAAGCATAACAGTGATTGTGGATGACACCAGGTCGGAAGTGTTTTCTTTCTGTTACACATAGGGTCACTGTGAGTCAAAACTGACTTATGGTCACCCAACAAATGCAACATAATTGGAAGCAATAAAATGTTAGGAGGGTTTAAAAGAAAATGCGCAAAATTAGATTTGATCTCCAGAAAGCCTATGTATCTGAGAGAACTAAGACAAAGTGAGAACATGGCCAGAAGGAGGCTCCACGTTTCTAAATTGCTTATGACCAAAGAATGTGGAGAAAAGTGTGCCATTTTAATATATTTAGGAAGTAGACTCTCTGATCATCCATTTAGACTTATTAGACTTGTTGCGTGTATATTAAGTTAGCTTTGGTGGTAGTGAGTAGTGTTGAGATAGCTTCTCTGGTTTAAGTGGAGCTAATCTCCCCACCCATGACTAAAAAAATCATGGTGTTGTCAAGTTGAGTCTGACTCACAACAACCCTGTAGGACAGAGTAGAACTGCCCTATGGTTTTCAAGGAGTGCCTGGTGGATTTGAACTGCCAGCCTTTTGGTTAGCAGACACAGCACTTAACCTACTATGCCACCACGGTTTCCTCCACCCATGACTAGTAGTTTATATTTGCAGTACTGCTTCTTGGCATTAGTAATGTAAACTTTGTTGATAAAACAGAGAAATTTCTTTGAGCAGCGGCCTGTGCAAAAGAAATGAGCCAACACTGTTTTTGCCATTATCGTCAGTTTCTGTTGAGGTAGCTTAGACTCGTGACAATCTTATATGCAGCAGAATGAAACATTGCCTGGTCCTGGCACCATCTACACGATTGTTGGTGTGTTTGAGTCCATTGGTGCTGCTAGTGTCAGTCTGTCTCTCTGAGGGATTTCTTGCTTTCTGTTGGAGCCCTACTTTAGCAGCCATTCATCCTTTTCTAGCTCTTGTTTTTTCCTGATGACCAAAGGAAGCAAGCCAAGACTACATTTTGCTAGGCACATTACTTGTGCATGAGACATTGGATGTTTTCATGATAGGAAAAATGATGCTCTCAATTTCATTGAGCAGTCGCTCAGATTCACCTGTTGAATCTGTGGTTTCTATGGTTTTGTATTCTTAAGTCTTTTTTTGGGGGGGGGGGTAGGGCTTAGGAAATTAGAAATCTTGCCAAAGGCAAGAAATATAAATCTTGTAAAGTATTTTGTTTCTTTATACTAAATATTTCAGTAGGCAAAGTCTTTTTATGTTTTTAATTTTCAGGATAAGGATGTGGAACTCTGATAGTTGAAAAGATATAGGCAAAGAGTGACATGAACCCAACAGTGTCTTTCATCTTGTCCATTCCTAACATGAGTGCGCCTTGTATACTGGGAGTGAGTTGGGAAATAAAACAATAGTGCCTCTGGCTGCTGCTCTTTTCAGGTGTGTGGATTTCTTTGATGCTTCTCTGACAGTGCTGGGCCTTTGTTTTCCTAACATAATCACCAGTATCGGATGGTCCCCATGGACTCCTTCAGGTGTGTTCTAGTTAAACCTTCTTCATCATACTGTAGTGGCAAAGCATCAACTGGAAGTCACATGTGAATTTGAATCCCTGCAGTGACACTTTCTGTATGACCTTGGGTGAGTTATGTTGTTTTTGAGCATCAAGCAATACCTTAAAATTAGTGGAAAATAAATAGGCAAATTCAAATACAACTAAGCTTAAAACTTTAGCATTTATATTCTCTTCATTGGTTTATATCCAAATAAAGGCTAATTCCTTCACTGCCAAGGATTTTGCTGAAATATTATTTTTTCAGAAAGCTGTTCTCTGATCATTCAGTTTAAAATGGCACTACCCTTCTCCTGGTATTCTCCTACCCTGCTTGATTTTCTTTCTTTTTTTTTGTTTTTTTTTTTGTATCACTTAATCTCTATATGTATTTAGTCTCTTTTCCGTTAGAAAACCCTGTGAGACTTTGTGCATCATGTACCTTACTGTGTCTTCCGAGGCTAGAAGCAGTCTGATGAAAGTAGACTCTTAATAGCTATTTCTTGAATGCTTAGTGGTTCAAATCCATAGGGTATTTCTGTGTAGTAAGTGGGGGTCAGGGATGACAAATCCCATGACAGGTGTTTCATGTGTCTGCCAGTCATTGCTTATGTTGTCACTTGGTTTCTGTCATATGCCTTTTGAAAATAAATTTACATTTAATTGTTTACCATATCAGTGAAACCTGTAAGAGCCAGAACTCAACAGGGCTATCTTGTGTTTCTGGGTCTCACAAATTTTCTGCTTTTGACAGACTGTAGTCTTGGCCACTTTTCTATCTATCCTTTTAAAAAGTGGAAAATATTTGAGTTTTTCTTCTCTGCCAGACTTCCACCTCATACAGATTCTGGCTTTCACAGGTTTTACTGCATTTTTATAAACATGACAATGGTAGCTTACTGTGACTGTTCAGGTGCTGTCTTTTCCCAAAGATAGGTTATGGAGTGGTACCTGAGAGCTCTTTATGTTTCATGAAATTATGATCTGTGAGGATGCTTAGTATTAACATCAGTTATAGCTATTTCTACAGATGCTTACTTGAACCACAGTTATTGACACATTTCGTTTACCGGGCAAACATATTTATAGTAATAAAAATGGTACTTGATAGTAGAAAAATATATACTGCTATCTGAATGTGTTTCATGTACCTAAAGTTGTAATGGGCAAATCTGTAAATATAATGACTTTGAAAGTATTTTAAGTATATTGGATACTTTAAGTATTTTTAAAAACATCAAGGTGAAAACTGTTAGATATATCATAGGAATGGCATAGCCAAAGCAGGAAAGACTTTTGTTGGTCCTACAAGTAAATGAACGCCATATATTCAGCCGGATTTCCTGCCTCACCATTCTCCCACCTCTGGTCTTCAGTCCTCTACCACCGGGCACTGAGAAGGCTGCTCCAACTTTTGATCCAGTGTGGAGTTGCTACCATCCTGATGGCTTCACTGTAGTTGCCCTCATTCCTTGGTTATGGGTCTGCCTGCTGGAAATTATCATACCAGTTGCAAGGCAGACTCCTGGGGTCTCTCCGCACCAGAGCCCTGTTTCTTCCAGTGTGAACATTTAATTTTTGCTTTTTCCTTATTTAGATTCTGTCCTGTAGAGAAAAGTCCTAAATGACCATATATCTGTATACTATTCTAGTTATATGTTTTAAAATGCAGATGAAGCCTGCCGCATTATCTCGGGCATTTAAAGGTAAAGCTCACCTGACTATGACAAGAGGGCAAGGGCGCAAGGCACGGAGCAAGGTGTAGTGCACAGCAATTGGTCCTTGTGACCAAGATTAATGAAACTCAGATGGGTTTTAATTAGTGCAGCTGCAGTCATCAATTATCTGCTGAACAGAAATATTGTTATATTTGGAAAATTCTTGATTTATTTTATTCCACTGGCCAGCAGATTTAGATGAATGAGTTCTCATCATAAACATTCTGAGAAAAACCGCCGGAGGCCACAGTTTATTATTTAGGACACAATCAGCAAGAGTGAACACTATAGAACAAAACATTGTAAAGTGTTTGTAGCATTAATTTGGAAATTTCTCTGAAATGTTTGGCGTGTACAGGTTGTCACAAGCATTAGGGCATCATGAACAAAATGCAGACCAGTCTTTCAACCAGGGAGTGCCACCATTGTTGTGTAGAAGATGATCCGTAACAGATGTCAGTGCACATATACCTATATCTGCTATTGACGACACTTGATTTGTCATATAATATCATCTCTTAGTATGCTTTAAATTCACGTGTTAGTGGAAGATTGGACACACTGTTATAATAGGAAAACTCACAAGTTACTAAGCACCAAAAGACCCCTGTGTATGCATCTATTGTTGATCTACTACACACATTCACACACACATTAGTTGCATTTCTTTTTGTTTGTTTTAAACTAATTTTAAAATGCACAGCTTTGTAATAAATGGGTAAAATGTTTAGAGGAGGAAGTTTTCAACATGACACTCCTGTCCAGTTGGCAACTATATAAACACCAAACTAAGATAATTTTAACATTTCTAAGTCAGATGTAGCAAAATCTGAACTTATTTTTAGAATGAAAATATTTTTTAATTAATACAAATTTTTTGTGTGTTGATTATAGTAGAATAATTTCTAGACATTTTTGTAATGTTGAGCTTATCTCCTGAAATGTGTAGTTCAATGAAACTGCCTACTGTTGAGTTTCAAAAATAATAGGGACACATCAAACATCATTTTATTTTTTTCTGTCTTGCAGTATGAAGTCTCTGTCAACTTCTTATTCAACTGTATAAGACAAAGAAGTGAACTTGCACTGACATACTTGTTCTAAATTGCAGAGTATGTAATAGTTGTCATGCAGTAGCCACAGTAACTATTCTGAAGAATGGATTATAAGTTATGACTAAGACTTTGTAATGAATCAATTACAAATTATTTTTTCAAGCTCTTGTGGCATGATATTTCATTTTTGTTAAGAAAGGAGTATTTCACATCTGAAATACATTCATTAAAATATTCTGAATCTTGTGTATAAGATTTCTGTTGTTATAATAATCACATGGTAAACCTGTAGTTCAATGGATGAAATTTAAATTTTTTTAACAGCATGGTTTAATACAAATTATGACTGTAGGGAAAAAGAAAAGGCGTGGTTAGTTTCCAAATCTAGATAATGTTAGCAGTCATTTGCTCTTGGTGAGGAGGTCCACTTTGTTTTCCAAGGTGTCAGAAGCATGTGTGTATTTGTATACTAGACTAAAATGCCTTTTGCCATATTTGAATTGTTAGTTTGCAGTTAATGCAGCTAGGTCAGTAGCTATTGTCTTTGTGACAATTCATAAATACTGTGATTTCAGAGCACGCTTTTATGGCCTTCATGTTTTATAGAGTAACTCTTAGGAAACTTTCTGTTTTCCAGTTAACAGATGGAGGAGCTTTTGTTTGTTGAACCAAGGTGCTTAGGTCTAATGGAGGAGATTTAATTTCTTATGCATTATATTGCATGTGATTCCTATATTTTGTCACTAAGAAAAAGAGATATCCCATGACTCTGAACTGTTGTGCCCAAATGACCTAAGACCTCTGGAGACAGACCAAAGTAGCTTCTTAGCTTCATTAGTGTTTTTGGTTATAGAATTTTAGTTTTAATTAAACAGTTATCCTCATTGGTGTGTTTTAAAGAATCTAATAGACCGTTGGTCTTAACTTTAAATATAACATACATCCTCCATTTCAAAAGATATACAGCACTTCTTGTCTCCTCTAACTCTGAAAACCGTCAATACATTTGTCCCTTTACTTGACATAGCATACTGCCGTCACTGATTTACTTATCTCTGCTATCTACTAGACTTTTTATTGGTTTTTCTCATACATGCGTTCGTTTCTCCACCCATTCACCTACCCACCTACAAATAAAGGCAATATACATTGAAGCTATTTTGAATAGTAGAAAGACAAATTGGCTGAAGCAAAGAGGCTAGTGCTAGGAGGTAAATTTAGAGGGGTGGACGAGGGCTAGATTCTGTCAGTCCTATGAAGTCAGGAGCTTTCAGACTAAGACAAGAAAGAAGGACTTAGCAGTCTACTTCTGAAAGACACTAACCGGGGAAAACTGTATAAATAGCAGCCAAACATTGTCAGATATGGTGCCGGAAAGTGAGCCCCTTGTGTTGGAAGGTATTCAGAAGACAACTGAGGAAGAGCTACCTGCTCAAATTAAAGTTGACCTTAATGATGTGGATGGACTAAGGCCTTCGGGATCTTCGTTTGCTGATGTGACATTACTTAAAATGAGAAGAAACAGCTGCAAATATCCATTAATAATTGGGATATGGAATGTATGAAGTATGAATCTAGGAAGATTGAAAATCATCAAAAATGAAATGAAACGCCTTGATATCCTAGGCATTAGGGAGCTGAAATGGACTCGTTTGGGCCATTGTGAATCTGACAGTCTTATGGTCCACTATGCTGGGAGTGAGAAATTGAAGAGGAAACGGTGTTGCGTTTGTCATCAAAAGGCACATTGCAAGATCTGTCATGAAGTACAGTGCTGTCAGTAATAGAATAGTATCCACATGCTTATAAGGAAGGCCAGTTAATATGACTATTACTAAAATTTATGTACCAGCCACTAAGGCCAAAGATGAAGAGATTGAAGACTTTTTCCAGTTTCTGCAGTCTGAAATTGATCAAACATGTTGTCAGGATGCATTGATAATTACTGGTATCTGGAATGCAAAAGTTGGAAACAAAGAAGAGGGATCAGTAATTGGAAAATACGGCCTTGGTGATAGAAATAATGCTGGAGATCTTGTGATAGAATTTTGCAAGACTAACAACTTCTTCATTGCCAGTATCTTTTTTAACCAACACAAATGGTGATTGTACACATAGACCTCACCAGATGAAATACACAGGAACTAAATTGACTACATCTGTGGAGAAACACAATGGAAAACCTCCATATCAGCATTCAGCACCAGAACAGGTACTGACGGTGGTATAGATATTCAGTTGCTCATACACAAATTCAAATTGAAACTGAAGAAAATTAGAGTAAGTCCACGAGAGGCAAATTATGATCTTCAGCATA
The DNA here is from genome assembly GCA_028571685.1 of Heterohyrax brucei. Taxonomy (NCBI): domain Eukaryota; kingdom Metazoa; phylum Chordata; class Mammalia; order Hyracoidea; family Procaviidae; genus Heterohyrax; species Heterohyrax brucei. Next base: position 88,111,457 of record CM053152.1, read on the forward strand.
TCCCTGCTGAGTTTAAAGACCATCTCAAGAACAGATTTGATGTGTTGATCACTAATGATTGAAGACCAGACGAATCGTGGAATGGCATCAAAGACATCATCCATGGAGAGAGCAAGAGGTCATTAAAAAGACTGGAAAGAAAGAAAAGACCAAATCGGATGTCAGAAGAGACTCTGAAACGTGCTCTTGAATGTCGAGCAGCTAAAGCAAAAGGAAGGAATGGCAAAGTAAAAGACCTAAACAGAAGATTTCAAAGAGCCAGCTTGAGAGGACAAAATAAAGTATTATAATGACACATGCAAAGAGCTAGAAATGGAAAACCAGAAAGGAATAACATATTTTGCATTTCTCGAACTGAAAGAACTGAGGAAAAAATCCAAGCCTCCAGTTGCAATAGTGAAAGATTCTATAGTGAGACTATTAACCGACTCAGGGAGCACCAAGAGATGGAAGGGATACACAGAGTCATTGTACCAGAAAGAACTGGTCAGTGTTCAGCCATCTGAGGAGGTAGCATATGTTCAGGAAGAAGTCAAAGATGCGTTGACGGCAGTGGCATAAATCAAGCCTCCAAGAATTGATGGCATATCCATTGAGATATTTTGACAAACAGATGAAGCCCTGAAATTGCTCACTTGTCTATGCCAAGAAATTTGGAAGACAGTTACCTGGCCAACTGACTGGAAGAGGTCCATGTTTATGCCCATTCCAAAGAAAGATGATCCAATTGAATGTGGAAATTACTGAACAATATTGTTAATATCACATGCAGGTAAAATTTTGCTCAAGATTATTCAAAAACAACTGCAATAGTGCACTGAGAAGGAACTTCCAGAAATTCAAGTTGAATTCAGAAGAGGACATGGAACAAGGGATATCATTGCTGATGTCTGATGGATCTTCGCTGAAAGCACAGAATACCAGAAAGATGTTTATTTGTGTTACAGTGACCATGCAAAGGCAAATCATAAATTATAGCTAACATTGTGGAGGATGGGAATTCCAGAACACCTAATTGTGCTCTTAAGGAATCTGTATATGGATCAAGAGGCAGTGCTGTGAACAGAACAGGGGGACATTGCATGGTTTAAAGTCAGGAGAGGTGTGCATCATGGTTGGAACAAGTACAGCCAGAACGGTCCCTAGAAATGGGGATGGCCAAGACTTTGGAGTTATTAGGAGGGAGCAGTCGATGAAGATGGATATCATGCTTAATGAAGTACAGGGTCAATGAAAAAAGAGGAAAATCCTCAACAAAAGGAATTAACACAGTGACTCCAACAACAGGCTCAAGAATAATGATTGTGAGGGTAGCACAGGACTGGGCAGTGTTTCCTTTTGCTGTACGTAATGACAATACCAAACAAAAACAAAAATAAAGGCTAAAATTGAAAAGTACAGATAAATTCTGCCTAAACAACAGCCAACAAGAAAGTAATACTCCTTTAGTCCGTTGATAAAGATTTAGACACTGTGGTAAACATGACTAACACAAAATAGAGAAGTGGTTCTATTGAGAGAAAGCAGAGGGCTCCCACTAGAAAGCAGCAGCGGACTTCACAGGTGATGGGTACTCTGTACTTCTTAAGCAGCATGGCATTTATACAGTTATTTCTTTCTATCATTATTACTGATATTTTACAGACATACATATGCATATGTACATATTTTATCCATTTTATGATAAAATATTTCATACATACAATAGACTATATGGTGTGTACATTCTACTGTATATATGAAATATTTTACCATAAAAAAGAATAAAGTGAATAGTGTAAAATCTCAAAATATTTCAAAGTGAAGAGGTATTTTTCAAAATGATTACAGAAAAATTACTGTATTACTATGTTATAATGTCTAAAGCTCAAACTCTATTTTTAGGCAAGAAATGACTTGTGGTCTCATAACCTAATGTTTACATTTTCAAAATGAAAGACACAAAAAATAGTGTTTCTCTTAAAATTATCAATACTCATTACACAGAAATTTTCTATAAAGTCTTTCATTTCCATGTGGGTAGATCATAATAATGCAAATTAACAGCTATTCCTAAAGAAAACAGGATAACCAAGGAGTTTTACAGTGCCAAATAATCTTAAATATTATCTAAATCACACTTATTTACAAAACTGAAAAGAACTCGAGCAAAATGAAAGGTTTCCCTGTCCTAAAACTGCTAGACAGTGTTAAGACCCAGACCTTCTGACCCTAAGTTTAGGACTTGTTTTGTCATCTGGCTGTACCTCCTATATCCTGCATCTCAGGAGGCAGACGACACTGGGTCATGACATGAAACCACTCAGGCTAGCCCAGTGAAGGAACCAGACAAATACACAGCTAGACTGTCTCACTCATTCACCCACCAAACATCTACAGGCTTTTTCATATGGGTCAGGTACCTAAGCACACACTGGATTCTGCCGTCAAGTCATTTAGAGTCTTTTTTGATTCTGTGAAAAAATTTAAACTCCTTATCATGACTTCTTGTTGTTGTTATGTGTCGTTGAGTCGGTTCCGACTTAATAGCAACTACTAGGAAGTTGTATTGAGGTACATTTATCGAGAAGAATTAGGCTTTGATACAAAACATTTGTGCAGTCTGTTGGGGTCTTCCCTAAGATTCTTTGATGTCTGTTCTGTAGGTGAGGGTACAATTTACATAGGAAATTTCATTCTAAAAGAGACCCTTGTTATTTGAAAATACATGACTTTCCATGCCAGAAATTATATCAGAGTTTTGTTATTGCTTATTCTTGATCCATAGTAATGCAACAAGATATTATATTTTTAAAATTTTTAGTAGTGTCTGGAAAAATACAGGTAGGATAATTTGAACATTAATGAGCATATACACTTTGGGCTTTTGAATATATCATATTTGATTTTTTTGAACTTTTTGTCTTTCATTTTCATATGTCAAAAGCCATAATATGAAATTACTATTACTTTGGTGGCAGCATTATATAAACATAGACGTAATTTGAAAGAATAACAGCAAGAATAAAATATGCTGTATATTTAATGTATACAAGTTACTGTGTTTTAACATTCTTAATATTTGGGGAATGTAAGACCCTACCATAAGTTTCTTAAAAGTTGTAGCAAATTTAATAAGCATATCTTAGATCTTCTAGCATAAGAGCCTTTCGTATCATGCATGCAGCTTATTGTAAATTAACTGTGTTTATTTGAAGCTTATCCTATTTCTTGTTCTAGGGGGAGCCGTGAGGAAAGAAGGTAGAAACACTTAATAACTAGAGATAATTTGGCCCCGGAAGTTATTATTTACCCTTTTGTTTTATCCTGTTCCGTCTAACTTGACACACACCTCACAGGGAAGGGATCTCCAGAGCTGCCACATTATCACTTTGTCAAAGGCAGTGACAACATCCCGAGCAATGAGAACGTCTTCCCCTTTGTTTATAACACTTAAATCTCCTGATGATTAGAACTTTTTTCTTTCTTCCATAAATAAAATTGCTTTTGCACTGACTCTTTTTTTTATTATTTTAGAGAGGGGAAAGAAATAAAAGCAACCCTGTTTCCTATGGCAAATTATCATAAATATTAGAGATGCAGATTTTTCTTAGATCATTAGCATATCATGCTGTGACCTACACCAGAATGTACCATTAACAAAAAACAGCCTTCATGTAATTAATGTAAATAATATGGAGCTGCAACTTGAGTTACCCAGTCAGCCTTGGCGAAAAGCATTTGTCTTGACGCATCATCTAAGGAGCGAGGCCTCGGTTCAAATTAAACTTCATGGACTTGCCCCTTTATTTTTTCCTCCACTGCTATAAATTTCTCTGAAACATTTATGACTATAAATTTCTTTGGAACACCTATATGGGTGAAGAAAGCAATCCAGTAAGCTGAAATTAAAATTTTATTATTTACTATGCTTCTGCTGTGGAGGACAATTAGTATCTTCATAAAGCCAGAAGAGCAGGGATGCAGCTAAGGGCTCTCTCGCCTTCTCCTTAAAAGTGTTTTCTGCCCTCTGCTGCTGCCAGCGAATGTAAAGTATGGTTTCTGTCTGCCATTGCTACCATTGCCCTCTGACTCCAAAACACAGAGGAGCCTTGTAAATTTTTCATGAAGAGGTTTCAGTCTGTAAAACAGCAAACAGGAATAATGTTTTAAATGCAATCATTGTCAAGTTTGAACAATGTAATTTATCAAGAGAGCAGTTTGTACTATATAATAAGTTTCATATATTAATACAATTTTTCATCGGATGTCAGGCCTCTGATTTATGAATAGTCGGTGATCTAAGGTGATCATTGAATTATAATTCAAGTAATAAGAAGCCAGAAATGTGACGCTACCCTGCATTAGCTTACATGCCACCAAGCCAATTTACTAAACAACCGTGGGCTAAATGATACAGTTTTTCTAATTCAAAGAAGGCACTCGTTAATTAGATAAAGGCTAAAGCTCTCATTATTTTTAAATGATTTAAGAAACGGGTAAAGATCTTACAGCTTATACTGCGGCTTTAATAGTTCTCTGCTTAGTGCCTTGTAATAAGAGTATCAAAGACAGATGGCCCATGCGGATTTAAACCAATTACAACACTTAATGTAAACTATAGGAGTGAGTGTTCGTAGTCACTTCAGATGTTTGCATTCTATGTATTCACATGTTACAGTACTGATTATTAATATGATTTATGAATGTTTCTTTTTGCTAATTTTCAGGCAATAATCACTCTTCTGGACTATAATTATTTCTAAGAACTTATTTCTTATTCCTCAGTAATATTTGTAAGTATTTTGTAGGTATCAGACTTTGTAATAATGCCAAAGAAATGGATAAGTTTATTTGTTTCTGTTCTTCCAATTTGTTGAGCACCTTTTAAGTGCCTGCCACTGGGTCCTGGAGAACCTGTGACTTAGCAAAATGGGTTCATTTTCTTCATAGTGATTTTTGTGATGGCAAATGGATAACAAGCTCTTGAAACACATTGCTGTCCAGTCAATTCCAACTCATAGCAACCTTATAGGGGCAGAGTGGAACTGCCCCTTCAGGTTTCCAGGGACCATTTGGTGAATTCAAACTGCTGACCTTTGGGTTAGCAGCCATAGCTCTTAAGCAGTGTGCCACCAGGGCTCCAATCACACAATAGTCAGTAATTATTTAAAAATAAATAAAGGGAATACTTGCAAATTTTTACCTAAATAATTCTAAGAAAGTGGGTTTGTTTTTATGGTAAAAGTCAAACTTTGGAATTATATAAATAAAAATCATGAGTTTGTAAAAGTAATTATATATGGTAAAAATGAACTATCGTATAGTTAAGTCCTTTGTCCATAAACTTTTGTTGCTGTGTTATACTTACTCATGTTTTGTGTTGATAGAAAATACACTTCAGTGTTTCTGCCTGTGGAGTCGTCAGTTTCCTTGGTAGTCATATGAGGTCTGACAATTAAGTTTGTTAACTCATCCTAGAAAAAGTGCTACTACCTACCTCTCTGCTGAATATCACTATGGTTACCTTCAAAGGACTCTGCCTGGTAAGCTATGCACTGAAGCTAGCACCTAGTCCACCCTTCAGAGCAATGTTGGAACTCTTTTTCTGGAATGGCCATTAGAGTTGTCATTGTATTACCCTTGATGTCTTCCTTTCAATATTTCCTTTAGCTTTGTGTACAGAAAAAGTCATTGGGGTCCCCGACTAGAAGAGTAGGGAGGGTGTTCCAGTGTAGTCATTGGTTTACTGGCTAAAAACTCCCTCATACACAACTATACAGTTAAGTTTGTGAACTTTCTACCATGCCGCCATGTACAGTGGCCATTTGAGAAAGAGTTCCAAAATTGCTTTGAAGGGTGGACTAGGTGTTGGCATCAGTGCATAGCTTCCTAAGGGGAGTACTTCAAAGGTGACTGTAGTGATGCTCAGCAGCAAGGTATATAGCACTTAAAACAGTTAAGTTCATGGATTTAATTTCAGACCTGTTATGTTATTGGGTAGCTGATCCTTCTTCCTTCCCTGCTTGTCTTTCTTAGATAAAATATTAGAAATAATGAACATTGCCCAGTCTTACAGCACCTCAATTGTCCATAAATGTTTTCTTTGAAAAATTTATATACCTGTTGTTTACCTTCAGTATAAATTCCTTTAGGTACCATAGGTTATCATTAACTTTGTTCCCCTTCCCTAACCTCATTTATTATCATATTTGTTTGTTTGTTTTCATTTTTGCCATGATCATCCTCAGATTCAGGAGGTTTTATTTGAGAAAGCATCCATTTTGCAGAGAGATGGCCACATCACCTACCCTGAAAGTAAAAATTGACAAATTTTTAGTACACCTTGGATTTCTGTTTCCTGCTGTAAATTTGATTAATTTAGTTGATAATAGTCTTTGAGGGAATGTACACTATATGCAAATGCAGTATCTTACCTTGCAACTAATAGGGACCATTGGTGAGCATCTCTGAGAGGTACCGCTATTCATGCACATTTACTTCTTCCTCCAGTTCTCTTTATTGATCTCAGTTTTTAAATTGTTTTTTCAGACTTGTTGGGCATATGCATGCAGTTGAAGATACTGTAGATGATGAACACAGACCTGTCTGAAATCTGAAAAGGGAAAGTTTGATATGTAAAGAGTTCCAAATTTTTCAACGCCTTTCCTTTATTGCCCTTATTTTTTTGTCTTTTTAAAAAGATTTTCTTATCTGAGCAACAACAAGATGTGTTATTAATGGACCCTGAGTAGTCCAAGTTATTTGTTATAGTAACTTTTGACCTGTTTAATAAGAACTCAGGGCTGTGTAGTGGAGTTTTTATTGTACTCTGAAGTGTACTGTTATGAAGTGTGGTACATAATAAAATAAAAGCAATAATGTTGATATTTCTGAGGGATCCATCAGAGCAGACCTGAAGCGACATATTTCATCCAGTTTGTCTGGGTGAGAATGTTAGAAAGTTATAGCTAAAATTACTAGAAACAATATTGTGTTTATGAGTTCTGATTGTTTACCATGGTAAGTACCCTCACCCTTTGTGGTTCCCCCAAAAAATTTTATGACAGTTCATTAGTGTCAATATCTGGAACCAAATAAAAAAGGCTCAACATATTAAACATTAGGTAGTGAGACATTTAAAGCTAAATGTTAGTGTTTAATGCGTAGCAGCTTGCAAATGAAACGTGGAACAATTGCAAAAGAAGAGTGCAGGTTGTTTTCTTAACATACATAGGTTTTTTGTATATATAATGTGCAAGTGTATGTTTATAAAAAACACTGATTTCACTTGCAGTGGATTTTTGTAAGGGAGTAGAAAGTTGATTAAGGAGGAAGACAGTCTTTTCTCAGAAAAGTATAAGTTTGGCAGAACATTTTTGGGAGAATGAAGGCTGTTGCATTTGGACCGCAAAAAATAGATTTCACCTATATGCAGAAAAACTATTACATTAAAATATAATTTATGTGTTTACTTGTATATCTTTGCACAACTTGAATATAAGACCTGTCTCCTGTTTTTGTATTTGTAGCCCAGGGCACAGGGCCTGGCACACAATGGAAGCTGAAGAAACAGTTGTTTTACTACTAGAGTCATTATGAAGATACTTGAAGTTGTATCTTTGTAGCAGCTCCCAAATAGTGTGAGACCAAGGAGAACAATGAAAAAACAAATGGTTTCCTGCCAGTGGAGTTGTTAGGTTTTCAGTACTGCCTTTAATATGACTACTGTTACCCTACCTTTTTTCCCTTATTAAAAGAAAATTCATCTGTCTTGATCAGCCAAACTATTTAGAATGTTTTTGTTTGTATCAAAACCACATGCTTTTATTTTTTGAGACATATGTGATTACTAAATAATTAAAGTTTCACTCAAGATAGTTTGTAACTTAGCTTCTATTAAACTGCAAAATCTTGATGCTACTACTGCTATTAGAGCTTAGCAAGCCACAGTATTCAATTATCCATTTTAGCAAGTTCACAGAATTTGTGCAGACACAGCTTACTCATGAATATTTTTTGTCTGCCATTTTTGTTGCTGCCAAAGGAAGTTGTAAGGCATGTTTTGTTTTTTTTTCAGGCTCATCATCATTCTGTTAATTGTGTTCTGATCTCATGGGGTGGGGTCGGACAGATGTTAATGAGCAGCAGATAACTTTTTAAACATCTTTTCCTCTCAGTGCTGTGGTTTTGCATGACTGTAATACACCACTGATGTTTCATTTCATTGATGGAATAATATGAAGATTTTTTTCAAAACCGCAGCAACTGTAAAAACAGTAATCCATACTTTTTTTTGTGATCTTCCTTATTGTTTCATTTTAGAAGTGAAACTATTGACTTAAAAAAACCGTTATATGTAGCTGAGTTAATTCAAAGGTAATGCTGCAGATACACACATGTGCACACACATACATGTGTACATGTAATCACTTCAGAATGATCTGCCCTTCTATACATGCCTTAGGAGCAGCGACAAGAATAGTGTCTAAATTGTGTTGTCCCCCACCCCCACCACAGGTCCATTCTGCCCACTTTTTATGCGGCCCAAATAAAGGAGTAAGTAAGGGAATGGGAAAACCGGATTGGACCTCCAGGAAGTGGTCTGATGTTAACCAACCTGGTGTGCAAGACAGCAAGGCTGATAGTCAGAAACTGCCCTTTGAACCCAGGCAGGCTGAATCTCAGGGACAACAGAGAGCAGTCTTGTTATGTAATAAGATCCCAAACCCTGGGAGGAAGCTGACAGGTCCCTTCTTCTTTTGTAAGCAGCAGACAAACTGCATTATCTGACAGGCAGTGTGTAAATCTACCCATGCAAAAATCTAAGTGTTTAGTTTGCTGCTAGTCCTTGTAATAATCTGCTGAGTTTTGTCTGCTGGAGCAGTAACATCACTTAGACTGTGCCACAGGCAGGAGGCCCAGATAAGGCTGTTGGATGTGGGTGTTCGTCACTCACTTGACTGGCAAGGAGATAAACAGGCATTTACCAGAGGTTTGCATTCAGCTGAGAGAACAGACAAGACTTTCAATACAGGAATAATTTTACTTAACCTGGTTATGTCACATCGTAAGAAAATGGATAGAATATATTATGTTTAATTGTAATAAGTAGGAATATGTAGAATGGTAGGAATAAGTAGCCTACTGTATCAGTGTCTATTGAAGTTATGTCTGTAAAAATCTTCTTTGATTTGGTAAAACATCTTGATACACACATGTACACACATATTTTTCAGTGGACTGTTATGCTGTTAAGCATTACATTCAAAGTCCTTTGATTAAAGATATCTGTTATTTCATTATTGGCTTATCTGTGAATGATAGTAACTTCATAAATGTGACTGCTAGAATCTGTAACTTAAACCCTATTCTTGAGTGAAATTTTGAAATTCGTTATCTTAGTTTATGACTTTCAAGTTACAGAAAGCCTTTTGGTTAGCAGCCATTAGCTTTTAACCACTGCTGTACTATGTTGCAATGTTAGCATACGTGTGTTTAGTGAAAATAAAGCGCCTTTCCATGACTGAGAAACTTTATAGTATAGCCAGCCAGCTATATCAAATATTAATTGGCAAGGGATTTTCTGTTAATACTCATTAGATAAGCAGTATAGCTTTAGGAATGGAATTTACAACTTATGTGAGATGATTTTGATTATTTGCTTTTAAATTAAAATTTCATTCTGGTTTTACTAATTAAATGATTTCCTTGTTGATGCAAATAATAAATGGAAACAGTATTGATTATTTCAAGTAAATGGGAAGTCACAGTACTTGACTGCAGTATTTCATAATCAGTAGCTTTGCTGAGTATGTCTGGAAAGTCTCACCCGTGAAAGCTAGTTGCAAGGTCAGGTTGAACTGATAGTGGTACATACAGGTTCTTGGGCCTCCTCTGCTAAAAATGGCCAGATGTCTCAGCAGTTGTCAAAAGTTTCCTTAAGAGTTTTAGTAACAGTGATAGGAGAGAAATAAGAAATGTATAAAAAGCATGCTTCTCTGAAGCACTGATACTAGCATTGCAGAGTGAATGCGTATCTGGTGTGTTTGTCATATGAGAACCCATTACCATTGAGCCAGCCATGACTCATAGTGACCCTGCAGACAAAGCAGAACTGCCCCGTGCAGTTTCTAAGAAGCGTGTGGTAGATTTAAACTGTCAACCTTTTGGTTAGCAGCTATAGCTCCTGACCACTATGCTGCCAGGGTGTCCAGATTTATATAGAACTTTCTTTAAATTATTTGTTATTTCCATACATAATAGTAATTTCAATCTAATTTTAATTGCCGTTATCACTTGTCAAGTTGCCCAAATTCGCAAAGCAGCTTTTAGCTGCATGTTAAAGACCATTGCTGTCAAATCTGTTCCGACTCATAGCAGCCCTATAGGACACAGTAGAAGTGCCCCATGGGGTTTCCAAAGAGCAACCAGTGGATTCAATCTGCCAGCCTTTTGGTTAGCAGCACTAGCTTTTAATCACTGTTGTACTAGAGCTCCTGTTTAGCAGTACATACCTTAAGATTTGATTTTTAAATTCTAAAATTTTGGCTCTTTGGTTTTCCTATTTTGTTACTAGCTCTGGTCCACCTAATTAATCCCTGGTCAATATATAAATTCAAGTAAGAGTTACAATACAGAGAACTTGTTTAAGTCAAAAAAAGGGGGGGAAAAGCCCCAATGCTGTCAAATCGACGCTGACTCTTAGCGACCCTATAGGATTGAGTGAAACTGCCCCACAGGGTTCCCAAAGCAGTGTTCTTTATGGAAGCAGACTACCACATCTTTCTCCCATGGAGTGGCTGGTGAGTTCAAAATGCTGACCTTTGGGTTAGCAGCCGAATTCTTAGCCATAGCGCTGCCAGGCCCCTGAGAACTTACTCACTTTATAAAAATTAAATTATGTTAATATTTTTGCTTTTCTTTTTCCTCAGAGGAAATTTTCTTAATTCTGTTTCACCTGGCCTTTTATTCTGAGCACTGACTTCTACTCCTTCTTCTGAGTACCTTTGTGCTTATTCCTTTGTGCTTTATTGCATATTGCTGTGGGAGAATTGTAGATAATTAGGAAAAACATTAAAAGATATTTAGGTATGTGTAGTACAGGCTTCTGGATACTTCATGAGGTGGTTTGTAGAATGGAATGCAAGTGTCTCTTCTGTTCCCTTACCATCTTGTCTGACCTTGTAGCTCTTGTGCAGGTTTCCGTGAGTATCGTCATATAAATTCCACTGCAGAGTTTCATCTCTTCATCCGTGTTTTCGGGCTATAGGTAGATCACAGATCTCTCTTGACTTGTCTGTTAGTGTTGTATTTTTCGATCCCAGTGCCTCTCTTTTGGTTGAAAGTATCAGGTACATGACTGCTGAACAGTTACTCTAGGTCAGGCACTTGGCAGCTTGTTTTGGTGTGCCAGCTGTGGCATGGATTCTTTGCTGTATAACCACACTTCCTGCCCACCCGTGTGCTTCCGAGCTATGCCTAACAGAAAACTTTATTGGAATTTTCATTTGTATTTATTTTTAATGCCTTAGAAAAATCAAAGTTTAGAAAGACAGCTTTCTGTCTTTGAGTTCACCTTCCTCCACCCATCACTTAGAGTAAGAACACTCAAGCCTCAATCTTCTGGAAGTTGGCTTCTTTGTTCCAGATGAGAATTGGCTAACACTGGATTGCAGGGAGAATCAGACGGAAAAACAGCAGGTCCTTAAAATATAGCTGAGACAGAATTTCCCTCCAGCCATGCTGGGTGGTCTGGAGTCCACTCCAGATGTATGTGAAGTGGATCCTTCCTCAGAACCCTCTTGCCTTTATGGAAAGGTATGGTCCACACAGCACCCCCTCCGTAACTTGGGACATCTGTACCGTGTCCCTAGGACTGGGTTCAGTGTAGAACTGATTGAAATGAGAATTGCAGGGGCTTTATTGCTGGGTCGTATTTTGAGAAGATTGTTGAATACACTGTAGACTGCCAAGAGAACGAACGTGTCTGTCCTGAAAGAAGTGCAACAAGAATGTCCCTTAGTAGCAAGAATGGTGAGACTCTGTCTTAACATACTTTGGACATGTTATCAGAAGGCATGGGTCCCTGGTGAAGGAAATGCTTAATAAAGCAGAGGGTCAGTGAAAAAGAGAAAGACCTTCCAAAAGGTGGATTAACACCATGGCTGCATCTATGTGCTCAACCACAACAGCTGTTGTGGGCGTGGCACGGGACTGGACGTGTTCTGTTGTACATATGGTACCTGTGAATCAGAACCAACTCAATGGCGCCTAATAACAACAACAACAGTTTTAAGATATTTCTTCCTGCACCTCTTTATCCAGTGTTTGTAGACATGAAGACAGGAAGAACAACTGACCTATCAATGGTGCCCAGCTAAGTTAGTTACTGTTGTAGTGTGGCCTCCTTGAAGCAGCTTGCTTTGTGGTTTCAGTATGTCATTGTGAAAGTCATTTATCAGAACACTTCTCAGTGTATTTGGAGTCTTTGATAAAATGTATTTACATAAAATTAATAAACTTTATGAATATTTTGTAATACATGGTTTTCCTGCCCTTACTATGGCATAGACACTTTGTGAAAGATGTCAAAACTTTGAACATCAGTATAAGTGTCTTTGAATTGTTTAGAACTCTTAGGGATTTTGAATCCACCAGACATTACTTAGAAATTCTATGAGGGTGATTTTACTCGTTATGGAGTCACTAGGAGTCAGAATTGACTCGGTGGCAACAGACAGGTAGAGATGTCTTATATGTAAGTAGAAAATAATTTGCACGCCAACATGCATGTGGTGGCAGGGGCTGGCTAATAAGTAGCAAGTAAGCGCCTAAGGAGATAAGGGCACCAGTAACGTGCAGATAGGACTAGAGGGTGGGGGCAGCTAGTCTGGTCTCCTGAGTACAGTAGTACGTTTGTAGGACTATAGCACCTAGACTCGTGTCTTTTGTGGCAGCAGTTGTGTAATTACCGTGGCAAACAGAAGATTTTTCAGTAGTTAGCTGTCAGTGTTGTGATGTTCACAGGTTAGGGTAATAGACTCAGTGAGCACTGATGATGCCTTGGCTCCAAGCAAAGCTGTATGTGACATTTGGACTTCAAATATTAAATGTCTGAGAGAGTCTGTTTTTTCTCTAAGGTTTTGATGCTCTCCCACAGTCTGACTGTGTCAGCTATATACCTTTGTCTAAGTATGGCATAGAGATGGCAGAGGATAAATGTCAGCAATTCCTTTATGTATCATTTTAGATTATTTTTTTCTGGCTGAATCTCACATTATTTTTTTAATTATACTTTTGACATTGCTTTCTTATCCATGTATTTTTTTATAAGAATTGTATGCTTACATATACTTTTAAGGCAACAGTTTATAAAGTTCTAAGTGAAAACCTCTGTTCCGAAATCATGTTCCCCTCCTCCTCCCGGGATTCCCTTGCATTCTGGGTGCATCTTTCCTGACTGCTTTCTGTTTACCCCTAGACAGCAGCTCATAAAGAGGCTTATATGTGTGTATGTGTTTTTTGATAAGCGACTTATTACATTGTATTAAATTTTGCAAGTTTTGCCACTTCACAATAATTCGTTCGTTCATCGGGCAAAATATTTAGTAGGCAGCCACTGTGTGCCAAGCAATGTATTGGGTCCTGGGGATATAGCAAAAAATAAAAGAGGTAAAAATTTGTACTTTCAGGAGTTTACATTCTACTGTGGGGAGAGATTCAGTATACAAAATCAAAAAGTAAAAGTGTATGTCAGTATCAGTACAGTTGTGATAAACCCACTGCTCTCGAGTCGAGTCTGACTCATGGCGACCCTAGAGGTCAGAATAGAACTGCCCCATAGAATTTCCAAGGAGCATGTGATGTGGTAAAACAAATTAAGAAGAACTGTAGCAGTGAGTTGTGGTTTTCCATAGATGCGGAGAAAAACAAACCTCAGAGCAAAGGTGACAATTGAATTAAAGGCCTGTGTGAGGGGGACTGAGCTCTCAGGGAGGGGGAAGCACTGCGATGTCCCCAGGCAGGAGCGTGCTGGTAGGCTGGTAAGGGGAGCTATGGGAAAGAACAGGGGTGCTCCGGGGTTGGCAGGGTCTCCGATCAGAGGCAGCTCATAGGTGTCTGTAGGATGTTGAGTTTTGTGTTTATTCTCTGCTTTAGATTAAAGGATTTTGAACAGCGATCTGGCGTGTTTTGTTGATATTTTAACAGAATCACTTCCTCCACTGTTAGGGAAGAAACTGAACAGTAGGTATTCAGGGAGGGCCCTTGCAGAGGCAAGGAGTTGTCCTGGGTTGCTGTAATAACCTCTCAGGAGAGGATGATGTGTTGGACCGTGCAGTGTAAGCAGTGCCGATAGCACTGGGTGGGTAATGGATGCATCTGAAGTTAGAGCTCTTAGGTTTGCTGATGCATAGGATGGGATAGGATAGTGGCCTGAATACTTACCTCAAGAGTGAAGGGTATCTTCAGATGGCAAGACCATCAGGCTCTGCTGGTAAAAAGCGAGAGCAGCACTTAGATGCATTAAACTGGAGACATCTGTTTGCCATCCTGGGGGAGACATTGAGTAGGCAGTTGGAGACAGACTAGACTTCAGAGAATGGATCTGAACTGGGAAGATACATCTGGGAGTCTTCAGAATGGAGATTACCCAAGGAAGGAGTGTCAGTGGAGAAGAGACAGCCTAACATCAGGGAGCTGTGAAATGAGGAGGGACCCGGAAAGATGGCTGAGAAGGAGTGACTTCTGCAGTGCATGCATAAAGGGCAGGAGCCTGGAGTGTTCTGGAGTTGGGAGGGAAATGTGTCTCAGGAAAGAGTAGGCAATTGCCTCCTCCTTGTGTCTGCGTGCTCACACTCCTCCGGTCTTTAGTCTGGTCTCTGTGGAAGGTGCTGCCTGTGTTGGCATGGTGGTTAGCTGTGACGGTTACAGCAGAGGCCAGGACAGACCCAGTGTCTGCCCTCCGTGAATACCTGGGTCCTGCCTTCCAGAACCCTTCTGCAGTGCTGCTGTTGCTGCAGAATACTGTGACCTGGAACTCTCCTGTGGCAGCTAGCCAGCTGCTTTGAACAGTTTTCTATGAGATCAGATTCACCCCACATTTTCACTGCTATTGCTCCTCAGGAACACAAAATTGTTTTTATTACCCTAGATTAAATAATGTCTTGGACTTTAATTCATTTCTGTGTATTTCAGTCTGAATAATCTTTTATAAAATGAAAGATGCAACATAGTCTGGTGCTTTTGTTTTCTTGTGGTAAAGTCTAAACTAGCAAGCCATTCACCTTTCATTTTTTGTTCTGTCCCAGCCTGTAATTCTAAGGCTTCTTTGTTGTTGTCATTGTTGACTTCCTTTTGGTAGCTTCACTGATTTTGAATGTTAGTTTTCCCAACGCTGGTGGCATAATGGGGTTAATGCTACATCTGCTAACCAAAAGTTCAGCAGTTCAAATCTGCCAGGTACTCCTTGAAAACTCTGTGGGCCAGTTCTGCTCTGACCTGTTGAGATCAGTATGAGTGCGAATCGACTTGATGGCAGTGGGTTTGGTTTTCTGCGTTTAACACTATACTTATGTCAAGTATAAGTGTTTTATCATGTACATATTTACAGTTGGTTTTGCTTATGCACTTAATTATATTAGAAAGAAATTTAGCTTAATACTTTGGATGCTGGGAGGTATATAATAAATGATAATGCTATTCCATAGTCTTTTGTTTGAGGTGTTGAAGATTTGAAAAGTTAGAATACATGGTCTATGTGCAAAGTTTATAGATTGTTCTCTGAATGTTTCTTTTCACAATACTTTAGAATGTAGTCATAGTAGATGAAATCTACAAATCTATTTTGTGAAAAGAATGCATAAATTTACACTTCCAATTTTTTAAATAAATAATGAAATCTGCTTTGTATTCAAAGGAAGCTAAATTAATACTCAGCTGCTTTGCCTTGAATTTAAGAGGTTTTATTATTATTATTGTAGCTATACCCCAAACATGGATGAGCTCTCTAGGTTTATTAATATTTCACTGATGGTTTCATCCCATTGTACATTAGAGGCATTTATAAGAGATGAGGAAGAGCCTACTATTCTTTTATAAACTACTTACCCACAGGTATATCACAGTACATTTAGGACCCTTCAAACTTAGGATGTAGAAAGAAACAAAGCACTGTGGTATTTGGATGTTTGAATATTATGATTCAGAGCAGTCTGATCTCAGCAGACTCGACAGTGTCTACAGTGAATTAGTCTACTGAACTCCGATTGTGTCTAGGTGTAATGCTCCAGTGCACAACAACCAGCGATATTTACTCTATGAGTGTTCTGTAACTGCTGCTCTTTGGACTGAGGTCTCAGAAAGGGTCAATTTTGTACTGAACTCTGAGATTACTGGGCAATACATCTCACCCCTTCTAGCTAATCTTACCTTGAGCTCAAATGGTTCCTTAGATCATCCTGACACACTAGAAGGCCAAGATGATGACAAAGGCCAAGACAATGAAATACCTAAGTTTGGAAAGGCTGCGTTTCCCACTGCCAGCAAATCACACAGTTAGTAGCAGGTAGGGCAGTTCTTTCTCAGCCTGGCAGATAAATTCAAATCAGCCGAAATCTGTTTCCATAATAGACACATAAGGACCTACAGGATAACTGTGTTTGGCTTGCTGGTGTGTACTATGTATGGGTCTGTGAAACATGTTTCATCTTGTAAGAATGTGTTTTAGAGGAAGAAAATTTCTTACTTTATGTTTTGAGGTGAATATAAACTTATTTTGATGGAAGGAAATATTTTAATTTTAATTTAATCCACTGTATATTTAAATCTCCTGTAAATTCATGTTTTGGCCAAATAGTGGTTTTCCGCTGTCCCTTAAGAGTACCTAGGTCCCTCAACTAAAGTACGAAGGTCAGAGAACAAATAATGATAATGCACTAGTGTCAGTTAATAAGCTCTGAACAGGGGTATAGCATGAATAGATTTTAATGTCATCTGATAGAGCTGTAATCCAGCACTACTTAACATTAGCCAGCTTTTGGGTTTATTAATATTGCTAGGAAATATTTTTTTTACAGTATGCAAAAGGTCTTTATTGGACAGGAGGAAATTGCAGAGATTGTTAGCAAGGAAACCAAGTAAGAGACTGTCTCACTTGTGGTTGTTTTAAACCGTTGTGAAATAGTAGTTAATTTCTTGATTTGATGTATAGAACACCAGTGACCCTAGCGACACTGATGCAAAATATGCCCAGTAGTTTTAGAAATAGTTGAATTGAATGCAGATGACATCTTCTTGAGACTCCAAGAGGCTGTCCAGGGCCATGCACTTATGAGGTGCCCAGCCACAGCACCATGAATATCTGCCCCCAAACACTATTACTGAACCTGTGGCATGCACGGAGCTGAACAATGGTGCTCATAAGGAACCATTGGTGTTTTTAGTTAAACGAAGTTTGTGCCATCCAGTGTGTACAGACGTGGTGTTTCTCTAGAGTACATGTTTGTACTAGAAAATATTTATACAGCAGTTTCTCAACATAGTATTGTGACAGTATATACCCTCTCCTCACTTACTGACATAGTTTCCAAAGACCAGGTTGTTACGCAAAAATTGGTGTTATGTGAAAATGGAGAATGAATGCATCATTAAATAACTGCCAAGCCCTGAAAATCCTGGCCCAGCCAAGCTGACACGTAACCTTGACCACCACAGCCAGCATTACTCCTGCCTTGAGCCTTGCTGTTCATTATGGCCAGATGTATGTCATTAATGTGGAAAATAGTTAGACCATAGATTTTTTGCTGTTGTCGTAAACACAAGATGTTGACTTATAAGACAGCTGGTGAGTAAAGAGTA
Organism: Heterohyrax brucei; assembly: GCA_028571685.1. NCBI lineage: Eukaryota > Metazoa > Chordata > Mammalia > Hyracoidea > Procaviidae > Heterohyrax > Heterohyrax brucei. The sequence goes on from CM053152.1 coordinate 88,129,295, forward strand.
GGTGCATTGCAAAGTCCTTATTGTGATCTTTAGATAGTTTCCTCATGAATTAGGCTGTAACAGGTTGTCTAAATTGGCGTAGAAGCTTGTGCAGCTGGTCACCTTCCATTAATATGACAAAACTAAAACCTGTTGTTGTTGAGTTAATTCTGACTCCTAGAGATCCTATAGGACAGAGGAGAACTGACCCGTAGGGTAGTTTCTAAGGTGTTGTCATTATGGAAGCTGACTGACACCTCTTTCTTCCGTGGAGCTGCGATGGGTTTGATTCTCCAGTTTTTCAGTTTGCAGCTGAGTGCTTAACCATTGTGCCATCCATGGCTCATTAATATGCCAGAGTTGTTCAATTTTAATATGTTGAAATTTACAAGAAAACATTACTTAAGTTGGTTTGGTGGTTAATTTCCTTGTAAGTGATTTTCTTTCTGTAACTCTTTATTTGGTCTTATTTGTAAAATCGGTCTTAGTTATATTTGTTAATCAGTTCAATCTGATTTCATGACCGGTCATAGTGTCACCTTAAAACTTAGTAAGACTTTTCCATTGACACACACACAGGGTACAGCCATAGTTATCTACTCTGACATAACATTTAAAATATCTGCTGTAGGTATATTGCTTGAAGCATAGTCTTTGGTATAGTGAATGTGCTATGTGGAAAATTGCACCTTTCTTGGTAAAGTTAAAAATGAATTAATTGTAATCTTAGATGAAAGCATGGTTATGGCAGGTTTTTTTCTAAACCTGCAAATAAAACATGCAAATATTTGTGCATATCTAAGCATTTGTGGTAGGTCTGTTTAACTATAGGTACCTGTAATGCCCAAAACCAGTTTCAGAGGCAGTGGTGCTTCACTGGTAGAATTCTCACCTTACACGCCGGAGACATGGCTTGAAGTCCTGGCAAATGTGCCTCATGTGCAGCTGCTACCACTCCGTCAGTGGGGGCTTGTGTGTTGCTATGATGCTGAACAGTACTCAGTGGTTTCTAGACTGACTAAGAAGTAAGGCCTGGCAATCTGCTTGCTAAAAGCAGCCAGTGAAAACCCTAGAGATCACAAAGGCCCAGTCCACAGTTGGTCATGGGGTGGCTCACAACCAGGCAGTGTTTCATTCTGTTATGCACAGGGGGTCACCATGAGTCAGGAGCCAGCTCACCAGCAGCTCTTGAGAAACTTACAATCAAATATTTGTGGAAAGCAAGCACAGAACTTATCTACTTATGGAGGAAAAAAAAAGGAGAGTTAGTAGTTCCTTCTGTCATGTTAAAGCCCAGCTCCCTTCACTGGTTTTCTGGGCTGTTTGGACCTGATGATGCTTAAATGGTGCAGCATCATTTCTTCCTATTCTGCAGTGTGTGCCCACCACGCCCATCGGGATGTTCCTTTCCTTCCTCACAGTCCTAACCGGCCTCTGTTTCTCTGACTTCCAGTATGTCACTGCCTGCTGCTGCCTTCGTGTCCATCAGCTCTGCTCCGAGGACTGGTCCAAGTCCTCTTCATCCATGAAGCCTTTTCCAATTATTTCTTTCTGTATTCACTCATACTTCTTCAAATAAAGCTTTTTAAGTCCTAAAGAATTTGGGACATTAATTTCAATCATCTAGTTACTTTTGGTGAGGCGTAAGTGTCTTACATTTATTTATAGGTTTCGCGACTCATTTCTCAATGCATAGTAGATGCCAACACATACTTTGTAATTGATTGATTGGTGTAGAAAGTAGGCGAACTTTAATAATTTGAAGATTGTTAAGGTCTTGTAACTGACCAAAGATGAAATGTTTGTCAGGGCATGTAAGATGAAAGATCAACAGGAATTTGGAGGTATTTTGTTATTTTAGCTCAAATTACTTATATGTGTAGGAGCTATGCTTTGAAAGAAATTCTCTTTATATGTTCTTTAAACAGTAATATTGGTAACTATTTGCAACTTCTATTTTAACCTTCCTTACATAAATCTATTGTTTTCTTACCTAACCTGAAGCAATAACATTTCATTTAGACCCAGCTTGAGGACTGTGGCAATTTAACATGTGTCCTGTTCTCCAGGACTTGACCTCTGTGATTAGTTAAAATTGTTTCAACTTTTCAAGCTCTGCAGCTCTGTGATGCAGTTGAAAGGGAGTGCTTTTGAGAAGGATGGGGCAGCCTGTGACTTGAATGGTCTCATGTGCAGTCTAACTCCTTCCACCTGTTCTTCTCATGTTGGAGTTTAGAATAGTCTGCAAGAAACATAAACTATATCAGGACTAAGCCACCTTCTGAGACTCTGATGATGGGGCTTAAGTGGACTTTGTTTGCCAGTAGCATTCATGACTTTTTTGGCCATCAGAGGAAATCAGGTCCACTGCCTGTTGTGTAAATAAAATTTTATTGGCTCACAGCCTTGCTTATTAATTTGCATATTATCTGTGACTCCTGTTGTGCTAAAACAGCAGAGTAGGGTGGTTACAGCCGAGACCTTATGGCTGCAAAGTCAGAAATCTTATGTCTGATCTTTTATACAAAAGGTTTGCCTCTGCCTTACCCAAGGTAGTTTTATGTTGAAGAATATTGGATACAGAGTATAGAGTGTAGTTAGGGAAAATTCCAACTATCCATAGGAGGATGGTTTTGGTTAGGCCAGAGTTTGTGCTCTCTCTGACAAAGAAAAATTTCAAGGCAACAAGATTTTGAAGGATGAATTCAAATCTTTGAGGACAAAGCATTTGTAATCCTTGCAGATTTTTCTTTAGAATGAGTCATTCTCTTGCTTCATAGTAAAGTGACCTGGAATTAATATTCTGCTTATACTCCTCCCAGAAGTTACTTTACCAGAAAGCTTTTCAACCCTTAAATTGAACTGAAGGGCCAGAAAAATATATGCCGTAGCTTTTAGAATCTGAGTGATAGGTTAAGAGATTTAAAAAGGATAGGCCTTGGTAAGAGTGAGGTTAAATTTCTTTTCCAGATAGTTAACAAGGATCTAGCCTGTTAATTAGGCTAATTATCACCTGTTCGGGGTAAAAATGCATTCTGGACTGTTGGCTATAAGTAGCTGACTCCCTTCTGAACTGTACAAAAGCCCTCAGGGGAGATGCTTCAGCTTTCATCTGTAAGCCACACTTGAGCCCTAGGAGTTGAATTTAGTAAATGAAACCTTTCTAATCTTAGGTCTTCCTGGTTTCTGGTTATGAATCCTGCTTGTGTTTTATATATAATCTCAGGCAGTTCTCAGAGTCTAGTCTAATTTGAGTGAGCTAGATGGTAGTAATATCATGGAACATTTTTGGTTTTAGGATATAATTTCACTGATCCAGTCACTGTGATTTAGACTGTACACATACACATATATACACACGGAGGTTAGGGAGAAGATAACTGGAAGATGACTTGGAGGGTTTTAATAAAGTCATTCTTATTTAGTATCAGTATACCTTTTTGAATAGTCAATTTAGAGAAGAAATATGAAATTTTTACTTTGTATTTGTTGGAAGTTACACATTTTATTTAAATATGTATAGAGCAGTTTGAAACCTCAAATCCAAAATAACAAATAAGATGAGGAATAGAAAAATGAAAATAAAGTACATGGCATTACTGTGGAGTAGTACTGGGGTATTTAAAGTAGTTTTAGTGACTATTTTGCATGAATATATTGTTCAAGCTTAAAAGCAGTATCGTATGTTTTTACTGGGATGTTTCCAGAGCCAGAAACAATGTCAGGTCTCCAGTCATGATACTTATAGACACTGAATTGCTATCTTGGCAGAATTTCTTAAAATTCTTCATTTTGCTTTGTTATCCTTTGGGGTACTTTTCTGCAGAAGGTGCTCATGTGAATTAATTGAGCATTGTAGTTGCTCTTAATGGTTGTCTTTATGTGCCTTTTTATGTGCTGCTTTGTTCAAGAAAGTGATTATTTCTTAGTTATATTTGCAGCCCAACAGAAATTCATATGCTAACCCTACTGGGCAAAGACCGCATCCAATTCTGTTTTCATTTCATTTCTTAGTGTGTTGTTACATAATTATTTAATTGTAATAATTAAAAAAGGAGGCTGTTATTCCAAAGAAACTGCCTGTGCGTTGGTAGTATTGAAATAGCTTACAAATTGTTGAAACAAATTCATTAAATACTTTTGGTTGTTCCCTTTGTAATCCTATGAACTTATATTGCTGTCCTAGGCCGACAGTCTGTATTATTTATAAAGATCAGCAGTAACTCAGTTATGTTTTGGTAATATCAGTTTAATTCTACGTTAGTAATTTTGAATTAGTCAGTAGCTTTGTTTCACAGTTTAAAAAGACAATGACTGCATAGTTTTTCAAAAATACTTTGATAAAATTTAGCTTACTTTTTCATTAAAATTTTACTTGTAACACTCCAGGTCTTGGTCACTGGTGTGATTTCCAGTCTGTAAATTTGCATGATTTTATAATTTGGTGATACTGGTCTAGGGTGTCATACAGAGAAAATAAGAAATATTGTTTGACTGGTTAATTGAAGTATTCCATTTTAATGATGGAAATTTGTGAAGTACAAGAACCATTTTGGAAAATGTTTTCATTTGGCCATGTTTACTTCAAAATCCTTTCTTTCTGAAAAGAACCAACACGTTACGGCTATAGTGAGCTTTCTCACCACCCTCTGCCTCTGTAGCTGTTCCCAGAAGTAA